>CAUYLG010013780.1:0-55361 GCA_963573385.1 Cacajao melanocephalus
AATTATTGGCATAAAAGAGGTTTTTAATACCCATTTTTAGACTGCATTCTAGCCTGGGCAATAGAACAAGAATCCCGTTCTCTCTCCCTCTTTTTCTTCCTCTTTCTTTCTCTCTTACATTCTTTTTTTTTCTTTCTTTCATTCTCACTTTATTTCCTCTCTTTTTCTTAAAAAAAAAATATATATATATATTTTTAGTTAATTGGTTTCAAACAAATACTGGAACAATACTCTTTTTCAGACAAAACTTAGTCAAAATATCTACATAATAAGCAGATAATAATGAAGCTGCTGATTTGAGAGGAAGTGAGAGCCCCTGAATCCAATTTCTTATCTTTATCTAATTCCATTTCCCAGCAATCATTGAGCAACCTCATTCACTCTTTCAACAAATAGTCATTGAACACTTCTGCCTCCACAGCGTGCTAAGTTGAGTAAAAACAAACATAATCTCTATTTCTGGAGCATACTATATATGGTCCTAGGACACAGTTTGAAACCCACTATTTTGAGTAATACTGGGGGGCAGGGGTTGGGAGAATGACAATAAAGGATTAAGATAGAAGAGTAATGTTTTAGAAATACTGACCTAGTGGTTTTAGATGCTGTCAACTTGATTTGGGGAATACTAGTCATGTTGATTAACTGGAAAACTACTGAAATAGCCAAGACATGAAATGTGTGGTCCAAACTAGGAAAAGGCAGAAGAAATGAAAAGGAAGAGTGAATACAAGAAATATAAGGTAAGAAAAATTGATGAGTCTTGGTGACAACCTCTTAATGGATCTGGATAGTGTCTATTAATGCATGATATTAAAACAATCCCACATACATTTAGAGGCACTAAGTCTCCCCTCCCGCTTTTCCCACTCAATCAAATACAATATATTCCAATCCACATCACTGCAATTACATATTAATCATTCATGCATTCTTGACAGCCCATTTCAGTCCTATTCTTTCAGCACCCTGACCACTCACACATATTTCTTATGGTTCCAAGTACAACAGTCTCTCCCGGCTGATGGCAGCCCATGACATTCCTCATGTCCTCTTTGTATATAACTATAATCAATATTAAATTCCTAAAAATTTATAGTTCTACTAACATCAAATACTCCTTTAGCCAAGATATCATTCTGTGGCTTCTCAGGGACTTGTTTTATGCAATATCAAAAAGAAAAAATAAAACATTTTAATTTTCCTTTACTTTTAAGTGCATGTATAGTTCAATGTGTGGTTACATGAGATAAGGTCTATTTTTCTGGCCTTGGTAATGACTCAGTACTTTTGAAGCATCTTGGGCAGAAGATGCTTGCACAACTACCGCCTTGTATATTCACTTTACAAATTAGATTTTCTAAGAATTTTTCAAGATTATCTCTAGAAAGATCCTTCTGAATTATTTCTCCCCTCTCACCTGTCACAGTTGAGGGAAACTGAAGACACCACATGCTGGACTTCCAACTTTCAGCCTTGTGTTCTTTTGCTACTAGAAGGTAAAAGAAAAGGTAGGAGCACATATACTTTATGGTAACTCACCATAAAGGAGCAGGGTAATTTTTATTGGCTGCTGAAATCCTATTCACTACCAAATCACTGGGGGCAAATATTTAAACTTAATTTCTGCATCAGTGCCTTTTTCTTTGTGTATTGGAGTTTGGTGTGCATATTCCTAAGTATCTACCTAGGCTACAAGCTACTTGAACACAGAGACTGTGTATTGCATGTTCTAATATACACTACTGTATTGGGCACACAGATTGTAGGCCACATTTCATTTATTTATTCATCTCGCAAAAAAGATTGAGTACTTACTATATACCAGGCACTGTTCTAGGTGCTTGGATTACAGAAATAATTAAGGAAAGCAAAGTCCTTACCCTCGTGGGGCATACTGCATAACAGGAAAACTAGAAATTGAACAAGGAAGATCTAGTAGAAAAGACAATATTCAACAACTAATAAGAAGTATGATGAGGTTTATAAAAGGGAAGTGCAAAGTCTGAAAGAACGACTGTCAAGAGGTTACCACCCCTCCTTCACTTATCTTCTAAACATCCCTCCTCCCCACATCACCCCTTTCTGGATCCCTGAAACGGGCAGCAGGGACACAAAGCATGAGTGTCACCATTCTGTGACTTCTGTGTCACCCCAATAGGGGCCCCTATTGGTTAACGTAATTTGGTACCTCAGAGCAAGTGGTATTGGTGATTCAAGCACAAGATTGATAGTAGCTCCCAGGAGGGAACAACTAAGAGTGACAAACCTACATTCATTCATTTACTCAGCAAACATTTATTGAGCATTTATTCTGTGCCAGGTACTATAAGCAAAACAGTAACTGCCATCATTGGAATACTCATGTGCTGGGAAAGATGTATTTTAAGCAAATGATCATATAAATAAATGTAAAATAAGTCCTACATGATGCTCTAGAGGGTTCAGAGTATATATAATGGAGTGATTTGACTTCTGTAATAAATTCAACACAAGTAACCCATGATGTTACAATCCCAAAGCTTGAACCATCAATGTGTATGTCACACTGAAAAGTCAGCAAGTGTATGATTGCCTCCAGGACATTTTCTTTCATACTTAGACAACTCTGATTATTTTTATTAGACTTTAAGTTCTGGAGTACATGTGCAGAACATACAAGTTTGTTACACAGGTATACATGTGCCATGGTGGTTTGCTGTGCCCATCAACCCGTCACCTACATTAGGTATTTCTCCTAATGTTATTTCTCCCTTCACCCCCACCCCACAACAGGCCCTCGTGTGTGATGTTTCTCTCCCTGTGTCCATGTGCTCTCATTGTTCAACCCCCACTTATGAGTGAGAACATGCAGTACAACTCTGATTACTAAAAAGTTCTTCTATGGAAACTGAGTTGGCATTCTACACAACATCATTGTTCTAACCACAGTAATCACACACAAAATGTTGACATAACTTTATTTTCAAATGTTAAAAAACAACTAGCAAAACTTTCCCCCATCCCAACCCTGGATTTCAAACCTTCCACTACATGGCATGCTTATAAGTTCCCACCCCATCTTTGTCACTTACCTTTGGACTTGTTGTATAGTCCAAGGGAAATGGAAAACATTGCATATTGTTTTCATACTCGTGGAAAACATTGCATATTGTTTTCATATTTATGGAAAACATTGCATATTGATCCCTATGTACTTTGCTACTATGCCCAGATGAAGTCTTGTAATCAATTTCAGCACAGCTCTCTAGCTCTGGTCAATCAATTAGTGTTAACAAGAGGGTGAAATCTTTTTGCTATCCAAGCTTAGCCATGTCCCTCTAAAAGTGGGACTAAATACCAGGCTCAAGCATTGAGTTCTAATACTGGATCTAAGCTAACTGTCATTGTAGCCTCATTCTGAAGACTTTAAATTTTATTATCAATGTTTCCTTCCCTAGATGTTCCATTACCTGGCATGCTCTTGCAAATAATATGTGAAGTGAAGACATCTAGACAAATGAATGTATAGCCTCCCTTCACTATTGACCACTTTCTATTTATTTAATACTTAAGGCTAATTATAACCGTTTGTAAAATGTAGCTAACAATGCCTATTTTGCAGAGTGGTTGTGAAGATCTGTGAGACAATGTAAGTAGATTTACCAGATCCTTGATTCATTTTCTAGTGTATTTTTTTTCTTGACCACTTATGGTCTAGGACAGTCTTTTCCTAGTTCTAGATCAACCAAAAGACTCCACACAAAAAAAGTTTAAATTACTCCAGAAAAACTAAAAAAAGAAAAGAAAGAAAGAAAGGAAAAAAGAGAAATATTCTGTTCTTGGTTTAGGTAAGGAGACAGTATAAAGATGCCAGTTTTCTCACTGCTGAGAGAAATCATAGATTACACAAACAAATGGAAAAACATTCCAACCTCATGGATTGGAAGAATATTGTTAAAATGGCCATACAGCGCAAAGCAATCTGCAGATTCAACACTTATTCCTATCAAACTACCAATGTAATTTTTCACAGAATTAGAAAAAACTATTGTAAAAGTCATGTGGAATTCTAAAAGAGCCCAAATAGCCAAAGCAATCCTGAGCAAAAAAGAACAAAGCCAGAGGCATCACATAACCTGACTTGAAACCATACTATGAGGCTACAGTAAGTAACCAAAGCAGCATTGTACTGGTACAACAACAGACACATAGACCAATGGAACAGAATAGAGAACCCAGAAATAAAGCTGCACACCTACAGCCATCTGATCTTCAACAAAATCAACAAAAATAAGCAATGGAGAAAGGACTTCCTATTCAATAAAATGTGTGGCTATAGCTAGCTAGCCATATGCAGAAGAATAAAACAAGACTGCTACCTTTCACCATTTATAAAAATTAACTCAAGATGAACAAGATGAATTAAAGATTTAAATATAAGACCTCAAACTCTAAGAATCCTAGAAGAAAACCTAGAAAACACCATTCTGGACATCAGCATTGTGGAAAGAATTTATGACCTAGTCTTCAAAAGCAATTGCAACAAAAACAAAAACTGATAAGTGTGACATGGATACTTCTCAAAAAAAAAGACATATAAATGGCCAACAAATATATAGGAAAATTCTCCACATCAGTAATCATCAGATTTATGCAAATCAAAACCACAATGAAATACCATGTCATACCAGTCAAAATGGCTATCATTAAAAAGTAAAAAAAACAACAGATGCTGGCAGGGCTATGGAAAAAAGGGAATGCTTATACACTTTTGATGAGAATGTAAATTTGTTCAGCCACTGTGGAAAGCAGTTTGGAGGTCTTTCTTTTTTTAATATGGAATCTTACTCTTTCCCTCAGGGTGGAGTGCAGTAGCATGGTCTTGGCTCATTACAACCTGCGCCTCCCAGGTTCAAGCGATTCTCCTCCCTCAGCCTCATGAGTAGCTGGGATTACAGGCATGTGCCACCACACCCAGCTATTTTTTTGTATTTTTAGTAGAGAGGGGGTTTCGCCATGTTGGCCAGGCTGGTCTGGAACTCCTGACCTTAAGTGATCCGCCCACCTCAGCCTCCCAAAGTGCTGAAATTATAGGTGTCAGCCACTGTGCCGAGATTTTTCAAAAAACTTAAAACAGAACCACCCATCAACTCAGCAATGCCATTATTAGGTATGTATCTGAAAGAAAATAAATCATTCTACCAAAAAGACATATGAACTTGTGTGTTCATTGCAGCACTATTCATAATAGCAAAGACATGGAATCAATCTAGGTGCCCATCCACACTGAATTAAAGAAAATATAGTACATATATACCATGGAATACTACACAGTCATAAAAGGAATGAAATCTTGTCCTTTGCAGCCACATGGATACACTTGAGGCCATTATTTCAAGACAATTAATGCAGGAACAGCAAACAAAATACCACATTCTCACTTATAAGTGGGAGCGAAATACTGGATACGCATAGACATAAAGATGACAACCATAGACACCAGAGACTACTAGAGGGGATGGGGAACAAGTAGGGCAAGGGGTGAAAAGCTAACTGTTAGGTACCCTGCTCACTATCTGGGTAATGGGATCATTCCAATCTTAAACCTCTGCATCATGTAATATACTCATGTAACAAGCTGCACATGTACCCCCGAATCTAAAATAAAAGTTGATATTAATTTTTTAGATGTCAGTTTTCTATGTTAAATTTATAAATTTAGTGTAATCCTCGTATAAATACCAACGAATTACATTGTAGAGTTAGACAAGTATATCAAAATTTATATGGAGAAATAAACAGGTAAAAATAGCTAAGAAACACTGAAAAGAAAAACTACAAGAACTAGCCTTACTAGATATTAAAATGAGTATAAAGCTTTCATAATTAAAATATCTTGGTACATGAATAGACAAATAAAGCAGTGAAATCTAATAGAAAGTCCTGACCTAAATTCAAAAATATAAGAACTTCGTATATAAAAAAGAAGACATCTCAAATTACTGGGGTAAAGATGGACACTTTTAAACAAATGGTCCTGGGTTGCCATTTGAAGAAAGATAAAATTAGATCCATCTCTCACATAATCCATATTAATAAACTTCAAATAAATTAAGGTTCTAAATATTTAAAAATAAAACTGTAAAAGTACTACAAGAAACTATGGGTAAACTCATTTCTTTTCTTTTCTTTTTTTTTTTTTTGAAAGAAAGTAAAAGAGAGGAAAGAAAGAAAGAGTGAAAGAAAGAAAAAAAAAAGAAAGAATATAAGAGAGAAAGAAAGAGCGAGAGAGAACGGGATTCTTGTTCTATTGCCCAGGCTAGAATGCAGTCTAAAAATGGGTATTAAAAACCTCTTTTATGCCAATAATTGTGCTTAACAATGAAGTCACTTCTCTCATCATAGTGAAATAAAATGACTCAAGCCTCCATTGTATGCACTGCGGGGAACCCAGCACCGTGCCCTAAGCTTTCTGAGGACTTCTGGTGGTCAACTCTTACTCCGGTTTCTCTCCTGCTCTGTTTGTCATTTTGCCTTCTACTTTCTCTGTGCTTTATCTGAATGAATTTACCACAAGCAACCCTGAAGAACACCAGCTCAAGGTTACAATGAATATGAGGTTTTTTCCTGTGTGTTTTGTGTGGCTAATGGGAGGTGGGGTATGTGATTTAAACACAAAATTGGAAAACAACTGCAATGTCAGACTTTAGTATTCCTTGAAATGTACTAGCCATTTTCCTCAATTACCCCATTAGAGATGTTCCTCTTTAGACTTTGCCTTGTTGCTCTCTAAATGAGACTCTCTTTTACTCCTCATAATGGTCTTTTATGACCCCTCCTGTTCTTTCTAGAAACTGGGGTGAGGGTCGGGGTGCAAGTGTAAGAACAGGAAGACCAGAAAGAAGGCTGTGGCAGAAATCTGGGCTACTGATGGTGGTGATTTGGACCATTGTGAATGGAAGTGGTGAGAAATGGGTACATAAATTCAGAATTGTTTTAAAGGTAGAGTTGACAGGTTAGCTGATAGATCAGATGTGGGGTTTTAGAGAAAGAAACAAAGTCAAGGATGGCTCCAAGATTTTTGCCCTGAGCAACAGGAAGAAGAAAATTAGTAAAAGTAATTCATGTTTAATGCAGAGTATCTAGAAAATATCTAAAACATATGTAACAAAACAGTAATTGCTCATAATTGCTATAATCTAATGATCCTCCTTGCTAACCTTTTGGTGTGTTTCCATCTGGTCATCATTTTCTTTCTTGTTAATTATTCCAGGATGTGTGTGTGTGTGTGTGTGTGTGTGTGTAAAATATACATATTTTATACATATACTTACTCATACTTACATATTTATCTTGCATTAAGAAAAACCTAATGAAAATACCTCTAAGCTATTGATACCCAACATTTTTCTGTTAGCAAGCAGTATATGGAGACGCTTCTTTGTAGCATTATTTTCTAACATTCTGAGTATTTCCCCGTGTAATTAAAATTTTCTAGAGGCCGGGCATGGTGGCTCATGCCTGTAATCCCAGCACTTTGGGAAGCTGAGGTGGACAGATCACAAGGTCAGGAGTTCAAGACCAGCCTGGCCAACACGGTGAAACCTCTTCTTACTAAAAATACAAAAATTAGCCAGGCGTAGTGGCATGAACCTGTAGTCCCAGCTACTTGGGAGGCTGAGGCAGGAGAATTGCTTGAACCGGAGATGGGGGTTGCAGTGAGCCGAGATTTTGCCATTGCACTCCAGCCTGGGTGACAGAGTGAGACTTTGTCTCAAAACAAAAAAAAAAGAGCTTTAGAAAAAAATTTTAATGATGTATAATATATCATAGTATGGTTGTGACATAATGCCTTTAACTATTTCTCTATTATTGGACATCTGGGTACTTTCCTTTTTTGTATTAAACGTAATGCTGCAATCTTTGTATGTAAATATTTGTGTATGTCTCTGATGATTTCCTCATGAGAAAATGCTGAATGGAAAATCACCGGGTCAACTATTTTTAAAGTAGAAAAAAGACTTATTTATTACCGATCATTCCTCAGAATGATATCTAACACATGGTGGTGATAAGCTAAGAGTTTAAGGTCCCCAACAGTGAACATTTAAACACTCACTTATTCCATTTCTCACCACTCTTTTAAAATCAGTGCCTACTTCTCTTCCAATTTGATTAAAGTATTAATTAAAAGGCTAACTATTATTAATCTGTGTTAATGAGCATGAAGAGCATTTGAAAGTCATGTAGAAATTGATGATTACAAAATATCCAACACAGTGCCCTTTATTTCATAACAGAATAATTTCCTTTTCGATCAACACTATGTTAATTTCTTTCTCTTGTAGACCTCAGTTTGGCAGGGCATGATCCTGGGCCCAATATTAGACCGACTTCCTTTCCTTCCTTCCTTCCTTCCTTCCTTCCTTCCTTCCTTCCTTTCTTTTTCTTTCTTTTTTCTCTTTCTTTCTCTCGCTCTCTCCTTCCTTCCTTTCTCTTTCTTCCTTCCTTCCTCTTTCTTTTCCTTCCTTCTTCCTTCCTTCCTTCTTTCCTTTCTTTCCTTTTTTTTTTGACAACGTCTTGCTCCATTGTCCAGGCTGGAGTGCAGTGGTATGATCATGGCCCACTGCTACCTCCACCTTCCAGTTTAAGTTATCTTCCCACCTCAGCCTCCTGAGTAGCTGTGACCACAGTATGCTTTATTTTTATTTTTTGTAGAAACAGAGTCTTGCCATTTCCCAGGGTGGACTCAAACTCCTGAGGTCAAGTGACTCTCCTACCTCGGCCTCCCAAAGTGCTGGAATTACAGGTATGAGCCACTGCATCTGGCCAATTTTTCTAAAATTACAAGCCAAATCTAAAACTAATGAGTGTTTTCCTAAACTGATGGTTTCTCCAGCTGCTAGCTAAGGATATCACTTAGGATGATGATAAACAACTGAGACCCAGTAAAACAATTGGGGAAATTCAGATGGGCAGGCAAGAGAAAACATGAGAACAACGTTAGATCTCTGGTTCTGAGGCAGACTTAGGCTTCCACAGCCCTTGCTGAATTGTTTGGTTTCTGGTTTGGCTTGGCAGTGGTGCAACAAGTGTGGTTATATTATTTGCATTTAATACAATTAGGTTCATTTGTTACTGTTTGTATTTCATTTTCTGTTCCCCTTCCTCTCTGTCCACATGCACACACTCATCTTAGTTGGTGTTAATTGACTTTATGTTTTGACATGTGAAACATTGCATTGATTTTAGAGTCAAGGCTGTCTAAAAGGTATATTGAGAGAAGTGTCCCTGCACCACCCCCACCCCCATCCCTACCACCCCATTCCACTTTCTCTACTTCATTCCCACTTACTCCTTGCAGGTAATAATCTCATTAGTTTCTGGATTATCCTTCCTGCATTTCTTTTGTGCTAATGAGCAGAAACAGGTATATTTTCTTACAAAACCTTCTTCTTCTCTCTCTCTCTCTCTTTTTTTTTTTTTTTTTTAACAGAGTCTTGCTCTGTCACCTAGGCTGGAGTGCAGTGGCGCCATCTCAGCTAACTGCAGCCTCCACCTCCCAGGTTCAAATGATTCTCTTGCTTCAGTCCCCTGAGTAGCTGGGACTACAGGCACCCACCACCACACCTGGCTAATTTTTGAATTTTTAGTACAGACGGGGTTTCACCATGTTAGACAGGCTGGTCTTGAACTCCTGACCTGAAGTGATCTGCCCAACTCAGCCTCCCAAAGTGCTGGGATTACAGGCATCAGCCACTGCTTCTGTCTGAGAACTCTGAGAACCTTCTTTCTTACTTGAACGGTAGCATGTTGTATATACTCTTTTTCATTTTGCCTTTTTTCATTTGGCAATATAGCCTGGAGATTATACCCTTTCAGCTCATGGAAACATTTCCCATTCTTTTTTACAGCAGCATAATACTCCCTTGTGTAGATACATCATAGTTTATCCAACCAGAGTCCTAAATATGGGTGTTTAGGTTGTTCAATATTTTTCAACTACAAACAATGATGCAATAAATAACTATATATATATATATATATATATATGTTGGAGATGTATCTTCAGTGGGATTGCTGGTTTAAAAGGTAAGTGCAAATGTAGTTTTGTAATGCATTGCCAAATTTCCTTCCAGGATTGTTTTACCAGTGTGCATTCCCACCAACAATGAATGTTCCCCATAGTCTTGCCAACAGAAAGTGTGGTCATACTCTCTAATTTTTGTCAGCTGAGAAATGGTACCTCTTCAGACTCTGACTTCTGTCCCCTCAATTTGGCAAGATTGCCAAGTGAGTTTTGTTTAGATAACCCTTCATGCACTGGGGTCTGGAAACTGCCTCCAGGAAGTAAGCTGGGGCAATTGTAAGGCTCACCTCATTTGTTTCACTTTTCTCAGGATGAAAGCCCTATATCCTATTACCCAGTGTCTAAAAGCTATCATTTCACATATTTTGTCTAGTTTTCTGGTTGTTTAGGGAAACAGCATAAAGCCTGTCCCTGTTACTCAGTCATGGTTAGAAGTGGAAGTTGGTTCAACATTCACCTAAGATTTCCAGACACAGAGAGGAAATAATCAAAGATTAGCAAAGCAAGAGAAAACATTCTAGATATGAATAGAAACATATTTTTAGATTGAAAGTACCCAGAAAATTCCAGGCAGAATGAATGCAACAAAAATCCACCTGGTTAAAATTCTGAACTCTAAAAAGAAAAAAGAAAACAAAATAGATAATGTCTACAGAGGAAAAGAAAAGAAAAGAGAAAGGGAATTTTTCTCTACAAAAGGAATAGAAGTTGAGTAGTAATAGACTTCTTGTTGGTGGAACACTAAAATACAGTGGGTCAAATTTTCAAAAGCCTGAGGGAATTCGATTTGGAATGTAAAATTCTGTAACCAGGCAAATTAGAATATGACTGGTGGTAGGATTGCAAGAGAATATTGTGAACAGCTTAACAGCAACAAATTTGAAAATCGAGTTGAAATGGATAATTTTCTTGAAAAATGCAAATATCCAAAACAGACTCAAGAAGATATAGAAAGATTGAATAGACCTACATTCATAGAGGAAAGAAAATTAATTTCAAAACACACCTATTAAAGAGGTACTAGGGCCAGAAGTATCTATAAGAGAGTTTTATTGAATTTCAAGGAACAAATGACAAAATATGGAAAGCTTCGTAACTCATTCAAAGAGGCTACCATGGCCAGGTGCAGTGGCTCTCACCTGTAATCCCAGCACTTTGGGAGGCCGGGGTAGGCAGATTAAAGTTAGGAGTTCATAACCAGCCTGGCCAACATGGTGAAACCCCATCTCTACCAAAAATACAAAAATTAGCCGGGTGTGGTGGCGGGTGTCTGTAATCCCAGCTACTTGGGAGGCTGAGGCAGGAGAATCACTTGAACCCAGGAGATGGAGGTTGCAGTGAGCCAAGATTGCACCATTGCACTTCAGCCTGGGCAACAAGAGTGAAACTCTGTCTAAAACCAATAAATAAATACATAAATTAAATAAGCTACCAGCCAGACTCTGTTACCAGTCAGACAAGGATAATGGACTGTGAAGGTCTATTTGGGAAAGGGAAAGCTTGCCAGTTATCGAAAAATGGTAAAATAACGGAAAAAAATAGATAACTAGATATAAAACTGTTACTCAGGTGCCTTTCAGGTAACTGAAAAGACAGAGAACTCTTAGTTACCACAGTTTTAGCAGCTGCAGAAAGCTGCTTCTACTTCTGGGGGTGAAGGAATAAAGGGAATAAGTTGTATTTATTAGTACATAGAAGTTTGGAGGAGGAGCCCCATGAACTGAAACTCAGATCTCTGAGGAGGTGTTGCTGCCCTGCCTGTACTGGTGTCTCTGAGGGGAGGGGCATGATGAGGCTGGTTCTGCAAGTATTGGAAAACCCCGAACTGGATTCAGTTGTTGCTATGGGAAAAGCCACTGTATGGATAAAGAAGCATTGCTAGGCTACCGCACACAGGAAAAGGAAGCAGACAGAAGAGCATAGCAAGCTGTCAGGAGCAAATCCTTTCTTCCTCTTTTAGCCCTGCAGTGTCCTTTGTTAGTCTAACAAGAAGCCAGCTGGCAAGGCAGCAATGCAGTTTGCAGAGTTCCAGCTCCAGCATCACAAATTAAAGCATGGAAGGGTAGGCTTGGAACTGAGAGACAATCAAGAAACAGGGGATGCAACAAGCATACTCAGAAGGAAGTTTATGTCCATCCCACTTATAAATGGATGAAAAATCTTAAGCAAATCATTTGCATTAAAATGGGACTTTTTTTTTGCCCAAAGAAATACACTATAGACAAAGCTAAGAAATGTATGACTGGCTGGGTATGGTGGCTCATGCCTGTAATCTCAACACTTTGGAAAGCCAAGGTGGAAGGATCATTCGAGGCCAGGAGTTTGAGACCAGCCTAGGCAACATGATGAAATCCTGTCTCTACAAAAATAATACATAAAGTAGCCAGGCATGGTGTCACACACCTGTAGTCCTAGCTACTTGGGAAGCCTCGGTGGGAAGATCTCTTGAGCCCTGAAGTTCAAGGCTGCAGTGAGCCATGATCCATGCCACCTGGGTGACAGTGACAGAGCAAGACTCTGTCTCAAGAGAAAGAAAAGAAACATGTGACTGATTGGGAAGAATGATTTTGCAACATAGTTAACAAATATTTAGCCCCAAGAACCTTTTCCAGTGTTAAATCTATAAACGTATGGATTTAGGACATTTAGTTATTTATTAACAATGTACTACGAGCCAGGCACTGTACTAGCTCTTTCCAGACATGATTTAGTTCTCAGAACTACCCTATGGAGTTGATATTATTATCTCCATCTGGCAGATGAAAAACAGACACTGAGTAAGTATAAGAAACTTGCTTAATTTCTCATAGTTTCTAAGTGGTGAGGCCAACATTCAATACCAACTCTGTATAACTTCAGAGCTCTTTCCCATGCCCTTTCCGCTTCCTTGTGCTAAATTAGTTTACCTTGAACATTTCTAAAATTGCACTATTATCTCACACAAAGTATTCTCTGACCTCATCTTTTATGCTATGGTCCAGCAGACTATTATGCCCTTAAACTATTACTAGCACAATGAAAGAATAAATGCATTATAAGGATAGTGTAATGTCAGTGAGTCTACAAATATTTATTCTAAGTGAAGGGAGAAGGATAACTTATCACATCCATTCACAATTAAACACTTGGCAAAAACAGTAGCTAGTAGAGAAATTTGAAGTTGGCCAGTTCACTAATTTGGTGCATGATGCTGTCAAAATTATTCATCAGCTTGGCTTCATGCTGACAAGCAATTATTTCTCCAGGGCCAAGTGAATTTCATGACCCAAACCCATAGGAAACACTTAAGTATGGAATTTAAAGATGTTCACTTTATCAACAAATGACTCCAAACTAATTCTTGATTTGGAATAACGGGGTGAAACAAAGAATGAAGGTCACAGAAATTTAAAAATCTTTATTTAGATTTAAAAAACCTACGGTTTCTGTTTTTCACCTTATCTTTGGCTAAATATTTGAACAGATTTGCAATTACAGAGCCAAATGCATCTTTTTGAGTTACATTTTTTTTAAAGATTTTATTTTTTAGAGGAGTTTTAGGTCCACAGCAAGACTGAACAGAAGGTACAGAGTTTCCACGTACCCCTGCTCCGCAAATGCGTAGCCATTCCTACTAGCAACACCCAGCACCAGAGTGCTGCATTTTTTGCAATCAGTGAACCTACACTGACACATCTTTATCATTCAAAGACTATAGTTTACATTAGGGTTCACTCTTGGTGTTGTATATTCTGTGAGTTTGGACAAATGCGTAATGATTTGTGTCCAGTATTATAGAATCAAAGTATTTTCAGAGTTACATTTAAAAACATTTATTTCCTTGTAGTACTGCTAGATTATAACTACTGTAAGCTTTGTGATATGGGATGGTTAACATCTCTTGGGCTCGTTCTTCTCATACCCCTTGGCAGATTCTTGTGTCCTTTTAACATTGGCATTTTTTTGAGTTCTATCCAAAACCTTCTCTGCTGGCCTCATCTACTCCTGTAGCTCCGTTTATCAAGGGTATGCAGAAGAAGATGTCTGTGTTATTTAGGGTAACTGGCTCCAAATGTCAGCATCCCCAATAATGGCCTCACAACGATGATATTTAAGTATCTCAGAGAACAATAAGTCTGGAGATAGTCTGTTCCAGGGTTGGCTCAGAGGCTCAGAGGTGTCATCAGATACCCGGGCTGTTTTGGCCTTTCAGCACTGCCGTTCACAGAGCGGTCTCATGGTTTCAAGATGGCGGCGGGAACTCCACGCTTTAGATTTTCGCATAACACATTTAAAGTGAGAAGGCCGGGGGTTTTGAAGGTGGAAGTGAGATTTCTTCTCATATTGTTTTATCAGGGAGGAAAACCTTCTAGAAGTTCCCCAGTAGACTTCGTTTGCCTTAGAAATGGATTATATATGCACCCTCAACCAATCAGTGACAAAGAGAAATGGGGTTACCATGATTGGCTTCATCAATTTTTGTCACATAAACTGAGTAAATCACTGGCTGAGCAAAATTGGGGTTCTGTTAGCAAGGAAGATGGGAGAAGAGGTTGTTAGTTAATTAGCAGTGTTCATCATAGCACTCAAAAATCAACGACTCCAACTCAGATCTACATGAAGTTTAGACCCATTTATGCAAATGCCTATGAAATATCTCAGGGCCCTCAGATTCCATGAACCCATCATCTTCCCTGACAGTCTTCAGCCTAAATTTAGTCTTCAGCCTTCCCTGACAGTCTTCAGCCCTAACACACGTGCAAACCTCCTCCTTCTGCTTTAGCAAAGTGAATGGCCTTGACATTCATTCAGGTGCCCAAAACAGAAACCTAGGTATAATCCTTAACATCACCAATCCCTTAGCCTTCACACTGAGTCCATAACAAATTCCTACCGGATGTATCTTTTAAATAGTACTCAGATTGCCGGACTTCTCACCTTCCCTTCCACAGAAGCAAGTCAATTCACCAAATGATTGACTTGCCAGTGAACCAACTCATTTATACAGTATTTGCAAAGTTTATCGATCATACTTTTAACATCTTTAATATAACTTTTTATCAGCTTTAACAAACATTTTGAATTTTAGTTACTGATAAATGACATGTTTTTAAAAAAAATTTAAGCCAATTCTCTTAGTCTAGAGTCCCTAGAAGGAGAGTATGAAACAAAATGTACATGCTGTTGCTTACTGAGGAGAGGGATGCGATTCTACAGAAGACAAAGGAGGGAAAAGGGCAAATAAGGAAGGAAAGCAATACAAGTTGGTATGTTGCCGAGCTTAGTCATGGCTTCTCAGGAAAACATCATTGACTAATGTGGGACTTCTCCAGAGTGGTCACGTGGAGTCACTGATCCTCAGAACGGTATGCTGTGGAATAATAAGGGCAAGAAATTTATTTGTAAGTTTGTTTTAATTGTGTGCCTCATTGGTGAAAGTCAGCTCTTCAGGGCATTGAGTCCCCCTCATTTGCCGGTTGTATTACCAGTCCCTCTGGGCAACTGTGAGCTGGGAAAACCAGAGACTCTGTGGGGTTTAGTAAGGTTGAACCTGTGTGCAGAACCTACTGCGGTTCCATGCCTAAGCCCAGTCCTCGCCCCTGAGGAGGCTAAGAAAATTGGAGACATTAGGATATGAGATGATGGTGGCAGCAGCTGGGATGTGAGCCATCTCTGGGGTTGCTCCAACCTGGGAAGAAAGGCAAGTGGCCAAGGCTGGAGAGTGTGTAAGGATGAGCACACCTGGAGTGGTGCACCCACTGAGCTTAGTGTTTAAACCAAGGATCACACACTGCATGAGAAACAAATGAGAAGATCCTAAACGTACTTAAAATTTGACCCTCCCCACCCCACATATGACAGAATTCTGTCAGCTACTTATGATATTTTTCTGGATACATTTGAATGTTATTTCTACTTTTTAAAAATCTGGTTCCTTTTGTTTTCTTTCACCAATCCCTCAAATGTCATAAGACCCATAAATTGGCATTCCTAGAATTAAAACATTTAAATTCAAAATTATATTTACTTCTCCATGAATTAAAGATCTGTATTTGAAAAATAAAACTTTAAAATTATTTGCTTAAAATATATGGGAATGTTTTTATGATTTCAGGTGGGAGAGGATTCTTCATTAGAAGGCAAAAGCACAATTCATAGACAGAAAGAATTAACATAAAAATGTTTAAATTAGGTACACCAAAATTAAAAGACAGCTTATAGCTTGGGAGAAGATAATATTTGCAATGCATATAACTAAAAATGGTTAAGATTCTCAAAATATAAAGAATAGCTATAAGTGAACAGAACAGCCAAATAACACAATAGTGGACTAGGCAAAGAGGCAAATCACAGTAGAAAAACTAAATGGTGAGTAAATGTAGCCAGTAATCAAAGAAATGTCAATTAAAATGATAATGAGATACCATTGAATACCCATTGTATTGGCAAAAAGTAAAAAAAAATTGTACAACATCGTGTACTAGTAAAGTTATAGAGGAATGAGAGTATACATTGGTAGAGCAAGAGCAATTTAGGAAAGTTTATTAAAATTTAAAATATGTAGACACTATAACACTACCATTTCATTTCTAGGCGCACATTCTAGAAAATGAGCCTTTGCATCTGGAATTAGACAGTTCATTGAAGCATTGGTTGAAATAGTGAAAAAGTAAAGACAACCTTAATATTCATTAATGGAAGAATGAATACACTGCAGAATAATTAGAAATAGAATTAAAATTAATGAACCAGAATCAAATGCTGAGTAAAAAAGCAAGTTGCGAAATGATATGCTTATAATTTATTTATTTAAAAATTGAAAATATACAGAAGAATACTATAAGTGGCTTATGATTAGGTAGATAGTAAAAGCGTAAATATATATGTAGGAATGATAACACACAAAGCTCATGAAAGTGGCTACCTTAAGGGAAGACGGAATGAGAATGGGATCCGGGAGGGCCCACAGGGCTTCCAGGTACATGAAAGGCTTTATTTCTTTCAAATAAAAAACTGAAACAAATCTGACAAAATCCTAAGATTTCTTGAATTTGATTGCTAGTGATTTGTTAGGGTTAAAAAATTCTGTTTTTTTCTGAACATTTGAAGACTATTTGTGTTTTCAAAAAAATCTGAAAAAAATAAAAGTCATAAGCTTAAAAAATCTACATAGACATTTTAAATTAAACTTCAATGTAAACTAAAGTTAAATTCAGCAACATGCAAGATTAATTGGAATTGGTTGAGAAAATTCCTGTCCCATGGCATATAAAATGCTAACATTTTAAATTTATAACCAAAAACAATTGAGGTCTGTTAACTTGATAAGAGCCTGCAGAATGATTCTACATGAAAGAAGAAAATAATAAAGCAAGAGAAATGAGCAGGGCTCACTCTATTGGATAATCTGATTAGAATGCCTGTCACATATCTATTGATGCTGCTAATGTTTGCCAATATCCAGGAAAAGAGGTGTATTTGGCAGGATACAGTATTAGTGGCTGTCACCAGGAACCAACGTAAAAGCTTAAACAAGGGAAAAGTCTATTTCTGTCTCACATAATAGTCTGAGAATAAATAGTCCAGGACAGGAACAGCAGCTCTGTAGTGCTAGGGATCAAAGCTCCTTCTATGTTTTTGCTCTGTCATTTTCAACACATACCATTCATTTATGCTCCAAGATGGCTGCTCCAGCCTTCACCATCATGTCCACATTTCATCCAACAGGAAGGAGGTAAAAGAAAGTGGAGGACGTACTCCATGACTAGTAAGTTGCTCACATGAGGTCTGCTCATATTCCATAGCTACTCCTATCTGCAAGAGAGGCTGAAAAAGACAATCTTTATTCTGGGTGTCCATATACCCAGCTAAAATTCAAGGGCTCTGAGTGAATACAGCAAGAATGAATGTTGAGAAACTATTAGGAATCTCTGTTGAGGTGGCAAAAATAATTCTATAATAGCTTGTATGAGATTCATCTTAGGGAAGGAAATGCCTTTGTTTAGGAATATATCTTAAAGAGCCAGTTGGGTGTGAAAATGCAAGCATTGGGGCAAAGAATAGAGAGAGAAGGTAGAATAAAAGGAGTTTGGATGTTTCTCTGTATAAGTAAATGAAGATATTTTAATTTTTTTCTTCTACGAAGAGAAGCAAGGAAGGGGTACCAACTTACTTAACAGAAGTCTGGACTCCCCAACTCCCCAAAGTTTTTTGTCTGCCACACAAAGATAGGCCTTGTGGCATTGTGTTTTCTGTATGAGTGTGTGTGTGAAAATCCAGGAAAGGAGCTGAGGCTCATGTGTGTGCCAGGATTGTGAGTGACAGGGAGAGCACTTAGTAAGTGATGAGAGCACAACTGGAAAGATGTAGAACCACCCCTCAGCTTTACACTGGCTTGTTGCCTTTGAATCCAATTTTTTAAGAGTGATTTCCCTAGTGTCTCCTGTGTTTCCATACTAAATGAACTCCTGGCTGGCTTCCAGCTGTGCCAAGTCCTAGGAAGAACTCAACCTAGGGTCCAGCTGTGGGCCCTGCTAGACTTGATTTCCATCTTGGGGGGGTCCTTCTGCCCCTCTCTGCCCAAGCTTCTCCTGTCACTAAGGACAAAGTACAACACCAAGATTCCATACCAGAATATTATGTGAACTTGATAATTTTGTATTAGTAGTAATGTTTGAGAATTTGGTGAAAATAATCATGAAGAAAATAGTCAATCTCTTAAACACTGGGCAAGGCCTTGAAAGTTCACTAAAATTGACTCTGAGATTTTAAAAAGTTCTTGTTTTGTGGCTGACGGTAAAAAAATCATGTTTAAATCGTTCTTATTTTAAAAGTTTTTTGTATCTCAAATGGACTCAGTTAAAAGATACTCATTTGCTCATTCACTATGATAAGCACTACAGAAGATAACACACTACCTTAGATACGGTCCTCGTCTTCATGTGGTTTTTCCTTAATCAATTGGTTCATTCAGTGATTCAGCAAATATTTATTGAGCACCTACTATATGCTTGCTACTGGGCTAGGAACAGAAGATGAATGGGGAATGAGATGAGCTGCCAGCCTTCAAGAAGTTTATGGATGAGGCAGCCATGGAAATAAACAATTATAAGACAGTATAATGTGTGCTATAGAAGAGAAAGGCTTAATGTGCTGGGCTTGTTGATAGCAAATACACAACTTTTAAAGTCAAAGTCATTTGTGGTTCTTTAAGATTAAAAAAAATTGCAGACTGGGAGAGCCTTCTGGTTTTCAAAGCATCTGTGATTTTTCTGGTATTGTTTATAGAACAGGGCCTGAGAAAAATCTTTCTTGCTAACAAGCCAGAATTTAGTTTATAATTAGACAAGAGGGCTCAACAACAAGGGGTGATGGAACATGGCCGAGAATTTTGGAGAGGACCAAAAGAAAACAGTTTAAAATTAATTTAAAATTTGAAGTTTTAAAAATGTCCATTTATTTTTCATGGAAACCAAGCTCAACCCACCTCAGAGACAAGGTATTTATGGATAGAATTATTTGTTGTATGTTTACCTGCTTTAACACAAGTAGTGACTATTAAACATCTACCATGTGCCATGCCATGCTAGGTGCTTTTTATACATTATCTTATTTAATCTTCATGAACATCTCATGTGGGAATTCTTAGACTCATTTTGCAGGTGGGCAAACTGAGGTTCAGAAAGCATAGTTTGTCTCAGTTTATACTGCTACTGGGGCAGAACTGAGATTTGACTCTAGAGGCTGTGGGATTCCAAGCTCTGAGTGCTTAGCTCCTATGCTATAGTACGTCCCAGGACTTATCATTTTTACAATAAAACTATTTTAGTTATTTATTATTTACATTTCTACTCTCATGGCTACTTCCAAAAGATACTTGTAATAAAAATACACTGTACTAAACATATAACAGAAAAGCAGTTACAATAATGCTAAAAAGGAAATCAAAGCTCTGTGAGGCAGGGACAAGATAATGAAACTAACGTAATCATTTTCCATAAATGTTCACGGAATGAATAAACAAATGAATTAAACTACAATTAGAGCGTTCAAACTTGGAAGTTTCTAGAAGCTAGAGCAAAAAGTAGAAACACAGTGAGTTACATACCTAACATAAGAAAGCGTGTAAGTTTAGCAAAACAATTTATTGCATGGACTTTAATAATGAGGGTACCATAAGTAACCATGTCTTCAACTGTTGTATTTCGGAAGAAACAAAAATGATTCGCAGATAAAAGTTGTTTATCCAATGGTCTCTAAAAAACAGATGGCAAATCCTTACAAAACATTACTATGAGGAGCTAAGCTAATATGCTGTAGATATGTCTCCTTCAATTATGTCAACATGATGCAATACTTGAGCTTAGAGACTGTAGGATTGTAAGACTGTGTTTGGTGGAAAGTAGAGATCCCCGAACACCTGACAAACTGTGATGGCATCAGCTGTGAGAAACTCAGTGAATAGGGACTAGATGACCACGAGCCAGACCCACTCCCACTTCCATTTGCCTTTGCTCCTTTCTTCTTTCACCCTCTCATCTTACATGTATTGAGCACCTGGGATGTGTGCAAAACCTGATGGTAAACCAAAGGTTAGATACCAAGATCAATAGGAATGGGCTTTGCACTTGAGGAGCTTATATTCTTTTCTGCTACCTAATACAGAATGAAATATTTCCGCCTTCTCACAACACAGCTACCTCTAAGGATTTCCTTCCAGGCATGTGAGCAGGGAGAATGAGATCGGAGCCTCTCAGGTGCGCAGTCAGTAGATTCCCCTACCAACTGGCATCTACTAGTAGATGCCTCTACTAACTGGAATCTACTGACTACACACCTGAGTGTGCAGCATTGTGAGTAGCTGTGTTGTGAGGTGGGAATATTTCTTTCTCTGTTCAGTGTATTTGTTGTGGTTTTCGGTGCCAAAACTGCTAGAAGGATAGCCATGTTTTCATGTTCAGTAGATACTCCCAAATCCCTCTGATTCTTACTGAAGGAAAAGTCCTCTGCCCATAGGGTCCCCTGTATAGGGAAAGAGTATAAATGTTGGAAGACTGATGGGCCTTGGTTTACACCCCAGTATTTGGACTTTCTAGCCCTTGGCTTTCAGCAAGCTCCATAGCAAGCTTCAGTTTCCTTGGCCATACAGAAGGAAACAGGATCTACTTTGGAAAGTTTGTATAAGTATTAATTACATGAAAAATGGCAGGTCAATACATGACAAGTATGATGATTATCTAATTTTCTTTGATTCTTCTATTTGCAGCCAGGAAGGTTTATATTAAAATTTACCTCAATTATCTTCAGTTCCTTTTTATTTTATGCATTTTTTCTCATTTTTAAAATGTGAAGTAGGTTTAGAGTTTGCTAGATAATATTCTTCATGAAGATAGAAAATGCATCAGCCTTGTGTTGTGTGACCAGCGGCTGGCCTAGCATAGGACTCAATAAATATGTATTGAATTAGTGAATTAATGGATGAATTAGGGCAAAGTAGGGGGTGCTTGTGCCATAACTACACTCATTCTCATTACACTATGCATCAAGGTTTCTGATGTGGAAAATATAGTCCTTCTCATATTACATCGTACCAGAAGATATCTTCTGATTTTGAAGGGGTTGAAGGATTTGAACACCCTCTATCCCTCACTGGCCTGATTGATAGTCACATACTCCTTTTTCTGCTATTTCTGAAGATTGATTTGATTTTTGTAATCCTCTTGTCCATCTTATTTCTTTTTATACCTTAGGAGGGAAAAAATGAAATCCAGGTCTGATAATAACTTTAGATTTCATATGTGGTTGCTATAGACACATTTGCTCATTTTACCATGTAAGTAATATCTTTGCTTTCAATATTGTGCATTCAGCAATCAAGTCCAGGGAACTCACATTTGCTGATAGATGATTTAATGTTATGCTATAAGAGCAATAGTGTAATAAATTGGCCATTAATGAAAACTCCCACGGTTAGTTGTATTTGATCTTTGGCCATGGACTCACAGAGAAGATATTACCAAAGTGATTCTTAGAGACTAGTGTTTGGAACTGAATTTTAAAAATCAATTAAGAAAAAATGTTAATAACCCAGAAATGTAGTACTCACAAATATGTAACAAAAACATCCGAAGGGATTTTACTGAAGAAGAAACGTACAAGAGTTTTCTTCAGAAGTAGAAAATTAAAGTAGGCATCAACAAAATTAAACCCAGTAATTAAAACCCAATGAGTAATGATCTAGCTTTTTTAATATATATAAAATAATGCTTGGTCTTGTTCTGATGATAATCTGATTCTCTTTGATAAATACAGTAGCAGGGAGGCATAAACTTTGAAAATGAGCTTTGATAAAATAACAAAGCATTCACTCTTCTCAGCTTCATCCACAATATCTGATCTTCAAGTCTGATATAGACACACTTACTTCCTTTGCCTTGAGACCGGAAAGAGAGGGCTGGGCTGACAATGTCTTATGTCTGAAATAATTCATCATCCTGCAGTGAGATGTATCTCCCCACAGTATTACCTTGTCTTATATCTTCCCAATATGACGGATGATGATGAATTGTTGTAGTAGGAAAATGAGTTTATTTCTAAAACATAAAATCCTAGAGATTGGTGTAGATCTTTTGCCTATTGTCCCAGTCTTGCTTGTAAGACACCAACCTGGGAGCATATACCCAAGGGGTAGAGTCTGATTGGCTGGGCTGGACCAGGGGAGAAATTTCTCTGATGTGGCAGAAACAGCCACAGTCTGCATAATCCAGGAAGGAAGATTTCAGCCAGAACTGCAGACGTACTACCGCGGTCCAGGAGTGAGCAGGTTTAAACCTCAGACAAGGACCTCAAGTCTAGGAAAAAAAATAAACCTGTTTTCTGTCTTGTCAAGTTGGCTAGAAAATAAATCTTGATCACCATTTAAGACTCTGCTCCAGAGTTGTGTCAAGATTTTACCTGCAGTCAAACTTTGCCCGCCACCGGACACCGTCCATAGTGTTTGCAATTGGACTACACATTGTCCCAGTCTCCATGGGACCCTGCAGTTCAGTGGTTTCTGCACCACACTTGGGGTGCCCAGATACTTAACAGGACTTGGAATCCCTGGAACTAGAGCCCAAACTTTCTAGAAGTCCCACATAGCTATTCCTTGGAGGTCTTCCCCCCTACCCAAGGCAAAGTGGAGTACCATTCTCACTAACCTAGTTCCACTTCCCAGTCTTAGGAATATTCTTCCTCGCAATCACTAAGTGGTAGATAAGCTCAAAGGAAGAATAAAGAGGGCACTTGCCTGGCAGGGGTGCACACATGTATATAAACACACACGGAAGGTTTTAAAAGAAACTTTTAAGAATAAATAAAATAAAATAGTAATGTTGATCAAAAGGAAAACTTTGAATGTAATTGTACTTCTTTTACTGATATGGATAAATATTATTTTGTGAAATCAATCAACTGGGTCAGGAAAAGTGTTTTTTTTTAAAGAGTAAAATAAAATAGAAAAATGTCAAAATAGGTGACACGTAAAAGCCTAAGTATTTTCTTGTAAGCTTTCATTTCAGTTACATGTATACAAATATGTGTGTCACCAAGCTGAGATATGAAAGTTATCACTGTAAGTCACAGTCCAAAGTTTTGAAAACCTCTGCTTTGTATGATACTCATCCAGAGAGTAAATGCAATTTTTGGAAAACAACTGACACCAGAACTTACAACCAAATCAGATGCAATGAATGGTTTAATATTTATTCCAATTTTAGCTACTCAGGAGGCTGAAATGAGAGGATCCCTTGAGGCCATGTATTCTAGGCTACAGTTAGCCTTGATCGTGGCCCTGCACTCCAGCCTGGGCGACAGAGCAAGACTCTGTCTCTAAAAAATAAAATAAATATTTATTTCAGAAAATTCAAGATTTCATTATAAAACTGTACATAAAATTATTGATGATGTGCTTGGGATATTTTCTTGAATCAAAGAGACCCTTGGACCATCCCAAGTAACTGTCTCAATCGCTTAAAACCGTGGCTGATAGCCACTGTCTCATTTACCCTAAAGGGCACTAGCTACTATTTAATGGCAATTTACTATATGTAAGGCCCAGTTCTAAAGACTTTATCTACAGGATCTCTTAGTCCTTAGGACAACTTTATGAGGCTGGTATTATTTCCCACAGTTTAAGAAGAAGGCACTGAGAAACAGGCAAGGTGGCTGACTTGTCCAGCAGAAGGAGAATTCAGACATGGTTGACATCCACATCCCCAAGTCTAATCTGGAGGGAGGGATAGCGATACCACATCTTCCCTGAGAATCTGTCCCCTCGGTGCTGAGCAACTTAGTTTTTTTCTGACAGAAAGATTTTCTCTGGGTCTAACTTAAAATTGCTCACACTGCAGTTGAAGCCCTTTCCCTCCTTGTCTCCTTTGTGGCAGCCAAGAACAGCTGGTCACTGTCCCACTGACAACGATGTGTCGTCAAGTAGGGGACAGTGATTTTCCTCCTTCAGAATCAACAATCCCAGCTTCTTGAACTGTTTTTCCTTGGCCCTATTTTCTTCCAACCCTTCAATTACTTCTTTGTT
This sequence comes from Cacajao melanocephalus, assembly GCA_963573385.1. Taxonomy (NCBI): domain Eukaryota; kingdom Metazoa; phylum Chordata; class Mammalia; order Primates; family Pitheciidae; genus Cacajao; species Cacajao melanocephalus. Next base: position 24,627 of record CAUYLG010013780.1, read on the forward strand.
TTTTGCCCAGTTTCTTGGGGATAGCGCCACAGCTTCACTCCTTTGTCAGCACTGGATATGGGGGCAGAATGAGGTTTGGGCACTTCTAGTTTCTATTCCTCTGAATTTCCCTGGCTTCTAATCTCATTCAGTCACTGGTGGTCCTGACAGCCCCTTAGACTCCCTGTGCACACAGATCTTAGCTTCCACACATCCACTTGCAATTGTTCAGGGCACGGGTGCCTCCAGGGACCTTCACCTCATTTGTGGATCACTATTGTTAAAATTTGTCACAGTCTCCTAACTCAGCCTCTCCCCTGAGGATGCCCTTCCCCCACTCTCCAAATACCCTTGAAATCCTCTACTCAAGGGCTCAGCAATTCCTAATGACGAGGAGCTTGGAATCTCGCCCACCCTTGGCTAGCTGCACGCCTTTTTCTATTTCCCTCTAAGCTCTTTTTATTTTCTGCCTCAGAGTTTTTATGTATGTGTCACATCGTTCTTTTTTATGATCAATTTGTAGTTTAAGACAGGCAAAACTTTCACATGGTATAAAATTCAAAAGGTACAAAAGGCATACACAGCAAGCATTTTTCCTAATGCCTTGTCCCCCAGAGGCATGTGACTAGTGTTACCAGGTTTTTGTATATCATTCCAGACATATCCCACTTATATATTTTGTGATTTTACATATATATACACACATATTTATATGTGATACATATCCAATTTTTGACAGATATACACATACATATGTATACATATAGATTATGTATTATCCACGCATTGGATATCTACTGCACACATTTTTCTGTGCTTTATTTTCAGTTAGTATTTAGCTAGTAGTGATAGTAGTGAGTATTTCATCATGTTTATAAAGCGCTTCTCCATCTTCTTTATGGCTGCATAATACTCTGTTCCATGGATAAACCCTAACTTATGTCATCAATCCCTCCTGAAGGACTTTGATTTTAGGAACATAGACTTTGGAATCAGACTACCTTGATAGAATTCTGGCTTGATCACGTATTAGCTATATGATCTTGGACAACTTGCTTAACTTCTCTGTGCCTCAGTTTTCTCACCTGTAAACTGGCAATTAAAATAGTACCTCTTCTTAGGGTTGTGGTGAGGATTAAATATGTTAATCAGTGTCAAGTACTTAGAAAAGAGAATGCACAGAGTAAGCTCCAGTAAATGTTAGCTATTGATTGGGTTATTTCCCAAGTTTTGCTATTGCATTCTGTGCTGCAGTAAATAACCTTGAACATAGGAGTGATACGCAAATATTTAACAACCATTACAGCATGGGTACTGATGAATCAGAATGATGCTGGCCATAGTGCTGAAGCAGGGTTCCAAAGGCCCCATGTGGTCTCAGGCATTTACGCCTTGATTTGCTGGGTTGCAGCAAGGGCTAGGAGTTCTTGGGGAGGGATTGTATGGCAGGACAGCAGCATTTATTCATCAATAAGTAAGCTTTTTTTTTTTTTTTTTTTTTGAGACAGAGTCTCGCTCTGTCACCCAGGCTGAAGTGCAGTGGCACAACCTTGGCTCACTGCAGTCTCCGCCTCCCAGGTTCAAGCGATTCTCCTGCCTCAGCTTCCCAAGTAGCTGGGATTACAGGCGTGCACCACCACGCCTAGCTAATTTTTATATTTTTTGTAGAGACGGGGTTTCACCACGTTGTCCAGGCTGGTCTTGAACTCCTGACCTCAGGTGATCCACACGCCTTGGCTTCCCAAAGTGCTGGAATTACAGGCATGAGCCAAGCATTTCAATATTCTAACAACCAGCCCTGAAGCATACCAGAACAGGTGCAGTTGTTAGCTATGTGTTCAAACCTCATTTCATACATATGTGCATATATCTTTTAGGATAAATTCTGGGAAGTGGAATTGCTAAGTTAAAGGTTATGAACACTTGCAATTTGTCCTCCTTGGAGACTGTACTAATTTGCATCATTTCCAGCAATATATGTGAGTAGAACTTCTTTTTATCTTTTCCCATCTAATAGGTGAAAAGTGATACCTCAGTGTGGTTTGAATTTCTCTTATTGTGATTTTGAATGTCTTTTAATAGATTTAACAGCCATTTAAGCTGAGCACAGTGGCTCATGCCCATAGTCCCAACACTTTGGCAGGCCAAGGCAGATGGATTGCTTGAGGCCAGGAGTTCAAGATCAACCTGGCCATCATGGTGAAACCTCATATCTACTAAAAATACAAAAAAATTGCCAGGTGTGATGGTGTGCACCTGTAGTACCAACTACTCAAGAGGCTGAGGCATGAGAATCACTTGAACCCAGGAAGCAGATGTTGCAGTGAGCTGAAATCGTACCACCACACAGCCTGGGTGACAGAGCAAGATTCTGTGAAAAAAAAAAAAATTTAACAGTCATTTACACATTTTTTGTCTTTTATTATGGTTCATATTATGATTGAGTTTTAATGTCTTTTTATGTGTTTAACAGTCCTTTACACTTCCTTTTCTGTGTACTGCCTTCTCATATGCTTCACCCATTTCACTTTTATGTTGTTGGTCTTTTTTTACATTGATTTGTAGGAGCTCTTTATATATCATATGCCATTCGTTCCTTGACTTAACTATGCAAGTTTATTGAGCACCTACAGCAGGCTTGGTGCTGTTCCAGGAATAGGGATACAGAGATGAAAAACAACAACAACAACACAGTATTTACCTTCAAAGAACTTGCAGACTAGTGAAAAAGGCAGTTAAAAAAAAAAAACATTAACAATAATGAATACAAAGTGCTTTGGGAGGGGTGAGCATGGGCACAGAGGGGAGAGAACATTTTCATGAACCATGTCTGATTAGGGAATTCTAACTGAACACACAAAGGGTGTTCAAAACCTTTGAGTAGTAGATGCTTGATAAATACTTGTTTTGTGTGTAAAGACTGATTGACTCCTATGGGTAAGTGTCTGGTTGGCTCCCTGCTTCAGACTCATTTCTAAGGAGGCCACCATTCTGATTGTCGTCATATCTGATTTTGCTCCATAGTTACGACCTATTCCCAGCCCCTGAACCACACAAAGAATAGTGTAAACATGTCATTACCATTACTGTGAAAGCTCTAACTTCACACCTTTCTGATCATAAGTAACTTTATCTCTGTTGAAGAAAGATAGTTTACCATTCAGCTATCAGCTACATTTCACAAATAGATGGGGGCTTTTCCAAATATAAAACAGGCCATATTCCCAAATGTGGTACTTTGTTCTGCCTGTTAATAATCATTTAGCAACCTTTGGGTTTTTAATGCTGGTTGGACATAATATAGCACTCAGGCCCAACAATAACCTTCATCTTTCTGTTATATCTTTTATTGAGGACCTGCTGTGAGTGTTTCACATCCAATTAACCTGTATATCAGCACATGGTATTAAATGGGTTATCCTATTTTGAGACTATTTTTTATAAAAGTTGAATGCAGTTTGGACAATCTATTCCAGCTGGGACTGAAACAATTGAACACAAGCCTTGGGCAGAACAAAAGTTCTAAACAGCTTCAGATTGCCTTGTGTGTGGTCTAGTGCACAGCTGACTCCTTGCAATAGTGTATGTCGTAAACTCTCAGCAGCTCCTACCTTATCCACCAAGGCCGAGAGTTCTTGCTTCAGCTCTCAGCATTGCCAAAGAAAAGAATTCCACTTTTCTTTCAGGACCATGGCATGTCTGAATTCATGGATAAGAATGGCTACATAATTAGTGGGGCTCAATGCAAAGTAAAAACATGGGACCTCTTGTTTAAAATTATTAACAATTTCAATTGATGATTGCAGAGTATTAAACACAGCTGGGGAGAGACAGAGACAGATCTACAGTCATAGATGTAATGTGACTAAAATACTTAGAGAATGGAGGTGCATATTATTTTCCACACCCTTAAATTTATAATTTCCTCTATTATAAACCATGACTTATGGCATATGTTTTTTAGTAGCTAATTTTGTGTACCTTCCTACCCCTTCAAATTATGCCCAGGGTCCACGTCTCTTGAGCCCTGATTCAATGAACTTTTGACTCACCAGTACTTTTCAAACTTTCTAAAGTGTAACCTTACAACAGTGTTACATTGAAATCTAGGTCTCATCAACAGACACATATATGAGTAAATAAAAGCTCTGTTAATGGATGTTTTTATTTGCAATGCAAATATTTGCTCTGCTATTCTTTTATATACAATTTCATTGAAAACAAGTGCCAGTCATGGCCCACTACATTGATTTTATGAACCACTAATGTGTCATATCACACAGTTCAAAGATACTATTTGAATGTCTATGTTGCTTGTCTGCTGAGAGTGGTAGGTGAAGCTTGGGGGCATTTCACAGAAAGGCTCCTCTAGAAAAAGAACAACCAAGGCCCAGATGTGCTGGTATTTGGGCAAGAAATAGACACATGTGGGCTCTAATAGGGGAATCTAAATTGGCACAACCTTTCTAAAAGTAGTTTGTTAAGTTTACTGTAGAGTCTTAAAAATGTGTTCACTCTGACTCAGCGATTCCACCTTTAAAAATCAGGCCAAGGAAATAATCATTGATGTAGACAAAGACTTAGCTACAAAGGATGATCAATGCAATATCATTTGTATAATGGAGGAAAACTGGAAACAACTTAAATGGTCAACAGTAGAGAATTAGTTAAAGGAGGGCACGTATCTATGAACTGAATGTACTGCCATTAAGTCATATGTGTAATGGAAGATTTAGTGATAAAAATATTTATGATATATTAATTGAGGAAAGCAGATACAGATACTGTCAGGATGAAAAAGATAAGGATTTATATACATTTGTATGCATTTAAGGCCAGGCACAGTGGCTCACACCTGTAATCCCAGCACTTTGGAAGGCCGAGGTGGTTGGACCACTTGAAGTCAGGAGTTCCAGACTAGCCTGGCCAACGTGGTGAAACCCCATCTCTACTAAAAATAGAAAAATTAGCCAGGTGTGGTGGTGCATGCCTGTAGTCCCAGCTACTCAGGAGGCTGAGGTGGGAGAATCACTTGAACCCAGGAGGTGGAGGTTGCAGTGAGCCGAGATTGTACCACTGTACTCCAGCCTAGGTGACGGAGTCATACTCTGTCTCCAAAAAAAAAAAAAAAAAAGAAAAGAAAAGAAAAAAATTGTATTTAAACATTTAGAAGAAAACGTATCAACTATTAACAGTGTATTCTCTGAATCTATGGTGTGTTAGTCTACTAGGACTGCCATCACAAAATACCACAGGCTGGGTGACTTAAACAACAGACATTTATTTCTTACAGTTCTGGTGGCTGGTAGTTTAAGGTCAAGGTGTTGGTAGTTTTGTTTTCTCCTGGGGTTTCTCTCCTTGGCTTGAAGATGGCCACCTTCTTGCTGTGTCCTCACATGGTCTTTCCTCTGTGCATGCATACTTCTGGTACGTCTTCCTCTTCTTATAAAGACACCAGTCCTGTTTGTGTTAGGGTCCAGTCCTTATGACCTAATTTAACCATAATTATCTCCTTAAAGGCCCTGTCTCCAACTATGATCACATTCAAGATTAGGGCTTCAGCCTGTGAATTTTGAGGAGATACAATTTAGTCTATAGCATATGGATTGTAAGATTATAAGGGGATTTTTTTCTTTCCTTTTTAATTTTCTATATTTTCTAATCTTTCTACAATGACCATTGTGTAATTTAAATTTAAATGACAGCTTTACAAGAATAAAACAAACAAGCCCATTCAAAAGTGGGCAAAGGATATGAAAGAATCTATTTCATAGAAATCTTTGGAATGGCTTGGCTTGTAGATTCATGACTGCAATCTCTGTCTTCATATTCAAATAGTGTTCTATCTGTAAGCATATCTGTTTTAAACTATCTTGTTTTCATAACTACACCTCCCAAACTAGATTGGCAATATGAACCCATCATAACTGAATTAATTACATGTGAGATTATTTCATTCCCATACAAGTTAACATTCTGAGATACTGAAGATTAGGACTTCAACATATGGATTTTATGGGCATGTAATTCAAACCAGAACAGTCCTTTTCATATTTACCAATATATCAAATTTATTATTAAAAGTAGCTTATATTTTCTTTGTGTTCATTTCAAAACACTGCATGACCTTGCATTCTGTAATGCAACTTCAGGTGCACCTTTTAAATATCCAGGCATATGTTGTATCTGGTTTGTTTAAATATCCCAAATGATAATTTACTACCTTTTAAATGAGTGTTTTGTGATTATTGATACTTAGGTTTTGACCACCTTTTGACTTACTTTGCATTTATCTTCAAAGTTTTACTTTACTTATGTTATTGGGTGGTCAGCTTTAATTTTCATATTCACTTTATGTATATAAACTGGTGCAAAATTTTTTTGCTCCTTAGTTTAGATAAAATACTGGTTCTTGTATCATAAGTAGGAAAAATTAGGCTCCCAGACACACTGAAGGGTGAAGAGAGCAGAATTTATGAAAAGAAAGCTCTCTGCAAAAAAAAGAGGGTTCCTGCCAACAGGCTCCCACCTCAAAAATAGAATACCAGGCCACCACACAGGAGCTGAAGAGGCCCAGCTCCTCCCCCTGATAAGGTCCCCTCCCTGCATATATATATATATATAGTTTTTGTTTTTGTTTTTAGATGGAGTCTCACTCTGTTGCCTAGGCTGGAGTACAGTGACAGGATCACAGCTCACTGCAACCTCCACCTCTTGGGTTCCAGCAATTCTCCTGCCTCAGCCTCCGAAGTAGCTGGGACTACTCTGCCAAGGGAGTGTGAAGAATCCCCTTGAAAACAAAGATGCAGAAGGCTGCACCATCAAGTCAGTAAAACAATGAGTCAGTAAGTCATTGACACCCACTGAGGATTACCAAGTTCAGGGGCGATTGTTCAGGCTGAAGTTTCATCATGAGACTACAGTTATCAGTTCAACATAAACAGTATATTAAAATATTGAAACAGCTGCTTAAAACCAGTGAAGCCTCAATTTCACAGGCTGAATTAAGGAATTTAATGGAAACTGTTGTTTCCCAAAGTTCATGGTTCCCAGTACAAAGTATGTTAGACAGAGGACTCTGGGAACAATTGGGGAGAAATCTTAAACAGCATCATGCACAAGGGCAACGGGTCCCAGTAACGTCATCACTGGGCCAAAATAACAAAGAGGAAATGAAAGTTTTGCCTGAACCCCACTTCTCCAATAGTTAGACAAGCGGCATTAGAAGGGGAGCTGTTAGCCTGCCCAGTAGTGCAAGATTGACAAGGCAATCAAATACATAAAAAGATAAAGAAGGCATTAGAAGCCAAAGCTGCATGGTCAAGCAAGTGGTAGGCGGAAGGAAAGGCTTAACGGCAAGAAAGTTGGCAAACTAGGAGCCAGCAAATGCTCCTGGGAACTCAGCTTGTGTAGTAGCAATGGTAATGGAGAGCCAGGCTCAGGGCGCCAGGGTTAGCCTGCTAGGGAGGGGCAGCAGGTATACTCGGGAAGGTCCCCCTAGCCAGCAGTAGCCACCCAGTGGCCAGGAAGGGAGTGGCACAAGCAATAAAACAATACAGGCAAAAAGTGGCACTTAGGTGAGTGAAACTCAGCTGCCGCCCTGGGACCTGCACCGCTGCTCTCTGGCTCTGCAAGGGGCCCAAGGCAAAATTTCATATGTTTACAAGCGATGTACCATATTATAATATAATTATCTGCGGAGATTTATGTAAAATGTAAGAGTTTGTGAGACCTTTTTCTGATAATGGCCATTGTTGTTATTTCAACCCTTCCCCTGATGCGACTATCTCAAAATCCTATTAGAACAGTAGCCTTTGAAAGGAGAGAAATTACAGCTGGCCCATGAATTAGTTAAGGAGCCATTAAAAGCCAGCCATATGGTTTTGCTCCCCAGTAGAAGAGAATTTCCTAATTGACTGATGAGTTACAAAACCTGTTTGCTATCTTAAAAGGCAACACTGCTAGCACAACCCTTAATTACCATTAATTTTTGAAATCTAGATGACAAATTTTGATCAGCTTAGAAAAGCATTTTGCAAAAACTTCTCAAGACAGAAACAGAATGATTAGAGAGAGAAATAGAGGTGAAAATGAGTAAGAGAGAAGAGTTTTTCTGAAAGCATTAACCTGCTCTTTAACAAAGATTATAAAAAGTCTCTTAGCACAGGCACCACTCCTAGAATATCCAGTATACCAGCACTAGCTTGGAGACTACATCATCATCAAAAGATGGAAAGAAGAAAAAACTTGAGGTAGCGTAAGAAAGACCCTACAGGACCATACAAGACCCAGATATCACCTGGGTGATACTGAAGAGAACAACTCAGGAGCTTGAATGAGTCCTACTCCAGACACAAGCATCATGTACTCCAGATTTCTTGCTATGCTTTCTGTTGTACATTGCAACACACATAAGGTATTATTCATTTTTATGCTCTCTCTTTGTCTGCAACCTATACCTGCTATACTTTATTGGGATCATATCTTAGACCTGTCTTTCTTTTACCCTGTCACCTGGGCAGATACTCCTTTCCCAGCCTATAATATGACTGTTTGGCTAGGAAGGATAGATTTACCCCCAGTGGGGTCCCTCAATAATGGCAAACATTGAACTAAGGTGCCAGATAACACTACATATCACTCTGTTATCCTCCCACTGTGTAAGTTATAAAGGTTCTAACCCTTACTGTGTACTTGTCCAACAACAAGTATGGCTACATAATGGCAAAGGAAGTACTTTAATATTCTTAGCTGCAGGTAGCCTCAAACCAGGCAATGTAATCAATGCTGCTTTTCCAATCATTCCTTCCTATGGTAAAGAACAAAGCTGGAAAGTAATGGGTTACACTGTAACTAGGAGGTCTGTCATGGGATAGAAGCCCATAGACTCCAGTTAGGCAATTATGACATCTTAAACTGGAGCTCCCATGGCTGATTGCAGGGCAGCCTTACTAATGTCTTCATCCATCATAGCATTTATCACAGTTTTATAGCTACATCTCATTCTACTATAATTTGGGATGATGGGGAGATGAGATATCTCAGACCCTGAATAAAGTCCATGCCACCCCAAGGCACCTTATGGTGCCTGGGACATCTTTATACCTCCCTTAACACCTGGAATGGGACATATTATAATTCCAGTAGCAACTAACTATAACCTTTATTTATAATCACACTGATTAGTGCCAGATTTGCACTACCCATCCATATGTTTTCCTTATGGGAACTAACATTTACTTTACACCCTAAAACCACATTTGTGACCTGGATGCAGGGACAGGCTTGGTTTGCCTCATGTATCACATATCTAATTTTAAAATTAAAAAAAATCATATCTATTTTAAAAATTACTAGTGTCATGGTATTAAGGAGACAGTCTGAGGCATTCCTACCAGTCAATTTGACACACGATTGGTACAGTTCCTCTGCCCTTGTCACGTTAGAGCATGCCCTGTTCAAGGTCAGACACAAAAGATTCACAGTTACACTTATGGCCTTTGTAGTCACAGCCATAGTCATCCTGGCAACTGCCGGCATTGCTGTGGCATCTAGTACTGAGTCAGTACAAACAGCTGCCTTTGTAAATAATCTAGCCAGAAATGTGTCTAGTGAAATTCTCTTACAGCAAAGTATAGATAAAAAAATTCTTGCAAGTCTGCAAGCCCTTGAGACTGCTTTAGAGTATGTGGGGGAGCGAAATAATGCACTGGTATTCCAACAGCAATTAAGCTGTAACTAAGAACGTAAACATATTTGTGTCACTTCTCTACCATGGAATCAATTAATACATAGTTGGGATGAGGTGAAAGGTTCCCCAGAGAACACCTCTTGGGAACCTTTCATGACAATTTAACAGTAGATGTAAAGCAACTTAAAACTTAAATTTTATAATCCCTTCACACTATAGATCTACACACCCAACAAACAGCCATAAGGAAGGCTGTGCAAGATCATCTCTCCTGGTTAGAGCCCCACTCCTGGAGGTCACTCTTTCACTGAAAAATAATATTGCTAATTATACTCATAATTGTTTTATGTTATTTGTTAATTATTGGATGCAAAGCCTGACAAACCTGTTGCTGCATCTCTTCAGTTAACAGGACCCAATGTTAAAAACAGAAAAGGGGGAGATGCAGAGATTCACTCAGGGGTGTGGCAAAAACATTAAAAGAAAAATATTAGAGAAAGCTTTAAGGAATAATCACAAACTTTTTTGGAATGCCAAGAGATTTTTGAATAGTCTCAGTAGAAGTTTCAGTTGAAGGCAGCCTAAATCCCCTTTACATTTAGTTAATAAGCAAAGCAAATAGCTAGAGTCTGTGGGGGAGATTATCTGAATAACTTGTTTACTCATGTGGTTTTAAAAGTAACCATTGAGCCGGATGGCCCTCTTGGGGTGGCAGAGGTCAACCAGGGAGATTACCCACTAATGGTGTTTGTTTTAGGCCTCAGAATCTGTCCTTTAATCTTTAACCTTTAGTAGTGTTGACTCAGAGTTTTTGTCATTTAATGTGTACTGAATAGAGGCTGGCGAGGCCAGAGTGTCAGGGCTGGTGACTACAACTGTTTACAGAACTCTCCAGGGAGTCTGTAAGCAGCCTGGACAGTAAGTCAAACTGGCAAATCATAACTGTGTGTCAGTGTACTTTACTCATCCATTGTTGAGTCTGAGTCTGCAGGTTGTGACTCCAAAAATGTTTGTTAGAACTTTTTTTTACTACTTTTCTTCTATTTTTACCTTTTTTTCTATTTTCAATTTTAAAATCTCTGTGTAATACATTCTGCTTCATTTTTTCAGATCCAAATACAAGTTTTCGAATTCTCTTAAAAGCTGGTTTCATATATCATAATTTTTAGAAAACTTGGAAGGAATAATTTGATAAATATTTATTTCTGAGAAATATTTTCTTTTGTTTCCTCATCAGAACCAAGGAGTGATATCAACTGATGCACAGTCAGGTGTTTCTAATTTTCCCTTTCTTAATTGAGGTTCCTGTAATACAGCATTCTTACTCTGACTGGTAGTGTGTTCTTTGGTGTTTTGTTTGTTTTATTTGTCTATATACAGCTATCAGTTCTGGTTGGCATGATGTGTATGTGTTTACAGTCAGTGTTCACAATGCTTTTCTATAAATGTGACAATATTTAAACAAAGAATGCTTAGAAAACAGATACATTTTCAAAGGAGGTTAGATACAAATAAATTTGAGAGAAGAATAAAAGCAAAAATACTTTTTAAAAGATGCAACTTATCTTTAAGAAAGCTTATATTCTTAATATACAGAAATCTAGAAACCTGGAATTTTTCATTTTTTTATGCTCTGTATGTGATTCAAACAAAAATAGAACCAAACCCTGCCCTCAAAAAGTTTCCAAGGTATCTAAATTTGTATGTGATTGTGTGTTTTAAACTTATGTGAATTTACACGATGGGGAATAAGTTCGTGATGTGAACACTGGAGAAAAGCATCCCTGCATTAAAAAATTATAAATGTCAAATATATTGAACATTCTCTGGCTTATGTAATTTAATGAGTATTTACAAACAAGATATGAGGTACATATCTAATTTAATGAAGACAGTAAAATAGGAAAATATGTAACAGCAAAGGAACTAATTATTAAATATTATACCTTTGTCTGCTCAGCATCTAATAATCTCATATAATGTATATATATCAGAATATGAATGTTTTTGTCTTTTTAAATATAATTAACTTGGCAATCTTAATTTTGTATTTTTTTCTTTTCATTGACTTTTTGAATGGAAGAAAATTAAGCATTGTTTTTTTGCCTGGTCTACTGGAATATTGGAATTTTCAGCTTTTTCTTCTGGAAGAAAAGCTGATTTAAAAAAATATTTTTACTCAGAATATATTGTGAAATTTTTTAAAAAATATTTTATTTTGCTTGGTGAACGGATAAGAGTATTGGGAGTTAGCAGTTAGAGTCCATGTCTCAGAGCAGATTCTATGGTAGAGAAGTAAGTCAATAAAAAAGTGAGTAGACCCAGGAAATAACCAAAGATCATAAAGAGTTGAATTCCATTTCACCAGCCAGTAAGACTTCATTTAAATGAGAGAGCTCCATTATCTCCCATTTGCAGAAAGAACTTGCAAGCTCTCTGTTACAGCATCCTTTACTTTAGTTGCCTGCCATGTGACAAGGCAGTCTGTGCACTCCATTTTATTTCCTTATTGGCATTGTTGGAACCCCAATTACAGATTGTATTTTTGAGAAAATACAAGTTTTTTGAAAAAGTATGTATAGTAATATGTGTTTTATGTTAGCTAAGTAAAAATTCTATAATTTTTAAATTTATAACAACTTTTTTTTTTTAATGTCCAGTACCTAAATATTTGTCTGTATTACAAAGCACTGTACTTATCCCACTAGGTAATTACTGGGAAATATACAGGTGTGTGTGTGTGTGTGTGTGTGTGTGTGTGTGTGTATTGGTTTACATGATTCAATAAGTTGATTTAAATAAATATTTCACATAGTAAGCATCCAATACATTTTAGTGTTGCTGTTATATTTATTATTAAGCCACCATTTAAGTGAGCCCTAAATTTTAGCATGTGCACTTTATTTTTTTCAGGAATAAGTATCTCTTGTATAGCCACATCTAAGAAATTGCATCTGACAGAGTTAAGCAAGAAAATCTATTTAATATAATTGCAATAAGACAAAGAAACTGAAGTGAACTCCACTGAAACAAAAGGCAGGAAGATGCTTAAGCACTGCTGTGAACTAGTAGAAAAACACTGTAGGACTATAGAGATCAATGCGATTAGGCCAATAATTAGAATGTTAGCGCTAATTGTCACTCACTAAAGTTAGGCTCCTACCCTCCCACAGAGACTGGAAGATAAGTGTGGGCACTAGCTCTTTTGATTACATTTCAAAGGGATAGCTCCCAGATAAAACATTCATTGAGAAACATTCTTTGGGTTTTAAAAACTCACACAAGGCTAGAAGAAGATTTACATTTCAAAGGAGTAGAAAAATAGCTACAATTACATGTTTTCTAAAGTAAATGCTCTGAGAAAAGGGAGGTCAGGCCTACAGTCAGGAAGAAACATTTCTAAAGTTAAAGCTGAGAGAAACATTAAGACAGTCCTGGTGAGCTCATATATGTTAATATTAAACGAAGAAGAGATGAGTCAAAGTTTCTTCTGAACCATCCTGAAAAAATGATTTGTCCTTACGTTAACTGGGATTGTAATAAACCTGAAATTTAGAAAAACCCAAATTTAAGAATAACTTTTAAAGAGGAAAAATACTGTTTTATTTTGATAAAACAAAGCAATTCTAAAAAGAAAGTTTGTGAAGTAAAAAATTCTTCTATATTACTTTATTATTAGTAAGCAATGTTACTGAACAGACATGGTTCAGGAATTAGTACAAAGTAGATAGAGCAAATATCAAAGTTAAAGCAAGGATTTTCTTGAACTCTGAGCAGATAAATTATGCCTTTGAAGCATATTTTCTATTCATCTAATAGGCAAAGCTTAATGTAATGGTTGCTTAATGTTTATCTAGATGGAGCAATATGAAGAAATTGCAGTACTGAGCCATTTTTAAAGTCTTTTAATGACTATCTAAGGAACTATGCTGATATCTTTAATATATTTGAAATGATTAAATGCAGAATAACAGCACATTAAAAGTAATCTGAAAATCCATGAGGCATGTCCTCAGTAAAACAATCAACAAGCCAGATTTTTAAAATAGAGATGACTGAATGTTAAAATAAAAGGTCAAACTGTGCTAGAATTTAAAATTAAATATACAGCCTTCACTGGAAGACAAATATTGAAATTAGAAAGACAAAAAAAATTTCCAAATGTACTCAGAAGAGAATAACATGAATATTCAAGTATTTTTATGATTTGTTAATATAAGGATAATTGTCTCTTTCATAAGGGCTCAATCTATGATAAATCTTATATATTTGTGTTTTTTAGGTGAATTAGATGAGAAAAATAATGAAAATCATTTTTAAAATGAGAAATGGCAGCAAAAATATTTCCAAATTTAATCTTTTATATTTTTCCTACATTTAATAGAAATTTAAATAAAATTGGATTTTTTTACCTTGTAATATTTCTGCTGAAAATAGTGTAACTACCCAGTGGGTTCCCCTTGTCTGTTGTCTAGTCAGAGCTGATTTATCAAGACAGTGGACTTCTAAGGGAGAAAGAGTAATTCACACAGAGCTGGCAATGCAGAAGACCAGAGTTTTATTACTATTTAAATCAGTCTCCCCAAGCTTTCAAGGATGCAAGTTTTTAAAGATAATTTGGCAGGTAGTGGCTGTAACCTGCAATTTCTAATCTTGTAGCTAATTTGTTAGTCCAGCAAAGGCAGACTTGTTCTGTAGCTAATTTGTGGGTCCTGCAAAGGTCCCAGGAAAGAAAAGGGTTTTTTCAGGAAAGGGCTATTAACAATTTTGTTTCAGAGTTAAACCATAGACTGAATTCCTTCCCAATGTTAGTTCGGCCTCCACCCAAGAATGAACAAGGAGAGCTTAAAGGTTGGAAGAAGCATGGAGTCGGTTAGGTCTGATCTCTTTCACCTTCATAATTTCCTCAGTTATAATTTTTATAAAGGTAGTTTCAATTGGATACTTGTGTTATCCATAATCACAAACAGATGTCAAATAATAGTAACCTGAAAAGTATCACATGCTTGAATAGAGAGTCCATTTAGTATTTTTCAGGAAGACATTTTAGGGGCCATATGAGACTTGATGTGGCCCCCTGCAATATCCCACAAACTCCATTGTGTAACCAATGTTGATAAAGAGGAAAATATATATAAGCATCCAAAACTGTAAAGGAGTGATGGTTCACCCCTGTAATCTCAGCCATTTGCGAGGCTGAGGTGGACGGGTCACCTGAGGTCAGAAGTTTGAGACCAGCCTGACCAATGTGGAGGAAGCTATCTCTACTATAAATACAAAATTGGCCAAGTGTGGTGGCACATGTCTGTAATCCCAGCTGTTCTAGAGGCTGAGGTAAGATAATTGCTTGAAGTTAGGAGGTGGAGGTTGCAGTGAGCCGAGATCACACCATTGCACTCCAGCCTGGGCAACAAAAGCAAAACTGTGTCTCAAAAAATAAAAATAAATAAAACTAAAATAAACATCCAAAACAAACAAGAATGTGCCATATTTATATGAACAGTTAATTACAACTGTGCTTGTAAAACAAAATGTTTAAATTATATAAGTAAAAATAATTCAAAATTTCTAAAAATTTAATGATCTTTTCACTGCTAGATTCTCATGGAACATTATTTATATTGAAACATGAGGCTAATCAGAGAAGTGACTACAGGATAGTTTGCCAGTGAAATCTGATGTTCAAGCCAAAGACAATTTAAAGCCTGAAAACTGAGGCCCATCCATGGACAGTTTAACACACACTTCCTCATTATGAGCCCATAAAAACCCCAGACTCAGCCTCACAGATGGCTACCTGCTTTTGGGCCCTCTCTCAAACAGAAGGATATCCACTTTGGGTCCTCACTTGTGCTGAAAACTTTTCTGCAATAAAACTCTTCTCTGCCTTGCTCACTCTCTGGTGTTTGTGTACCACATTCTTCATGGTCACAGGACCCAGAACCCACTGATCTGTAACACTGTAACCTTCCCTTCAGCTCTTGATCAACAGGGGAGAAAAAGCTGCTGGGTGCCACATGTGTCCACAGGCTGAGCTACTGACAGTGGGACTGAATAGGATGTGATACTTCCTGGGGGCTCAGACCACTGGATTTCCTGTGCAAAAGCTGTTAATGCTCCTTGAAGCTTGGCAGTTGCTGGCATCTCCAAGTTTTTGGGTGCCACAGCATCCCCCTCAACCACATGCTGACACCCAAGGCAGAAGCCAGTCATCGCATAAGTACAGAGCCACTGCGGGCACAGAATCTTGGCTGATAGTGTGAGCAGCCGAGCACAACCTACTGGGCCAAGTGGGTGGAGTAAGTCCAGCTGATTCAAGCAAAGCCTGGGCAGAGGCACTGCCAGCCACAGAAATTTCCAGTTGGCAAAGTGGCACCAAAAAAACCCCATGTTACTACTATAACTCTTCGATTCCTCTAGCTCAGAAAATAGTTATTTAGTCCACAGAATGTTTAGGGGGATACAATGTCCATGCAAAAGAGAAGTTCACATTTATCCCACTTTTTTCTATCAAAGTAACTGTCAAATTGTGAAAATTCAAGAGTTTTTGAAGAGGGGATAGATTCTGGTCCCAACATTAACTCTTCTACTTAGAGAACAAAAGCAGCTAAGTAGCAAAATTTCTGCTATATGAGTAAAGTATGCTAAATAAAGAGTGGAGTTGAAACAAAGGGAGAAAAATAATTTTTAGCCAAGAATTAAATGTACTATCACTCTACGTTAGATAAGGGAATTGGGACCAAGACAATTTAAGCAACATGGTCACAAACTAGTAGCTGATTAAGATAATTACATGGTAGCACAAAGTAAGGAAAACAAAGTTTAAGGTGTTTTTGGTCTTTACATATTACATAATATTTTGCTATACATTATCAGAGAATGAGAGATTCCTAATACACAGGGCCCCAAAATAGGAAAAAAACTGTTTGTCATCATAGGCAGTCATCATGGGTATAAAAAAGTGAAGCCAGTCACCTGCAGGAATAGAACCAGCAGTGAGGTCATAGCTACAAAATTTGGAACCTCTTTTAAAAGAAGAGTTCAGCTACAGTTTCTCAAAATTTTCCAAAAGAGAGCTCTCATCTGAAGTTTAAGAAAATCAAAATGGGTAATTTCTGACTATAATTTATGTTATATGAGAAAGTAATGGATTTTGTTAAAAGGCCCTTGAGAGTAATACCTATCATTTGCTTGTCTCAACTTTAAACTTTTAAATTTTCAAAAATAGTATCAATTTTGTCAGGTTCTTAAAAAGGATAAAGTAGTCAGCCTTCCTTGACTTTCATTATTGTTCTTTGAGTGTTGCTCATGATTTCTGTTTGATTCTTTCCTTTTTGATGTTTATTATATTCTTTATTCTTTAGATAAGAGTAAAAGCTCATGGCATAATAATCTTTACAGGAAATTACTTTCCCTCTCTTAACATATCCCTACAGATATACTAACCTGAAAATTGATGGAATTTTGCCCATGCTTTTAATTCCATAATTGAGCAAAAATTCACCTGACTGTTCAATTTCAGAGTCATTATGTGTTTGAACTCTGTGTGTGGTTTCATGGGATAATGTAGTAGAAAATTGATAGAGAATCTATCTGGCATTGTCATATACTTGCCATTTTAAAACTGAAGATAGTAATTTTGGGGATAATGACATAGGTCAGGGGAAGAAAAGAAACTGCCATTGAAATATTAATATTATTATTGGGTATTATGTAGTTTTTAAAAACTAAATCACGAAATAAAAACTTAAAATGCCAAAAACATCAAGTCACAAAATACCTAATTAGGTAACCAAAGGCAAATCTATTGAAATTGCAAAGCTTGCATTTTATACAAGCACTATATTAAATAAGTGAGGTGAAACAACAAAATCACCTGAAACAAGATTCAAATGGGATATATAAGTAATTAAATCTTAAAGTTAAAAATAACAGAATACATTTAGCAAAAAAAATTTAAAATATTACATATATTTAAAAATCAACATAACATTATGGGCATATGTATTTTGTTGACAATTTAAAAAATATTTAGCAGGTACCTGAAAATTTGAAATTATATAAAACCAATTAAAATGTATTTGGGAGAAAAGGCAGGATATTTCAGGTAACATATCAGAGTACACTTAAAGCCTTAGAGAAATTAAAAAAAAAAAATTCACAGTATTTTATGTTTGACAATTCTGATTCCTCATATGTTAAAAAACTGTTAAGTCATTGTAGGATACTATAAGACTCAACTGATTGAAAATATAACCTTATATCATATTCTAGTATAATGCAAATGAATTATATGCATACCAGCATATATTGAAGAATCAAACATTTCAGGCCAATTTTTATTGGGAAATTTTTGTCTTCCACCTAATTCTATCAGAATTTTGTTAACCAAGGTGTTGTGTAATGAAGTAAAATTCACATGACATAAAATTGACCATTTTAAAACATTTAATCCAGCCCCATTCAGTACATACATAATGTTGTAAAACCACCACCTTATCTATTTTCAAAATATTTTTATTATCTCAGAAGAAAATTCAGTATTCAGCACTCATTTCCTCCCCTCAGTCTCTGAAAACCATCATTTTGCTTTTTGTCCCTATGGATTTACCTGTTCTGAATGTTACACATAAATAGAATCCTAAATATATACATATATGTGACATCTTATTTATTCATTAATCTGTTCATGAACATTTGGCATATTTTAACTTTTGGGCATTGTCAATAATCTTTCCAATTTTGGGAAGTAAATATCTTGAAGTGGAATTGCTTTGTAATATGACTTTTCTAAGTTTAACTTTGACAGAAGAACTGACAAAATTCCCACCATGGCTGCAACACTATACATTACCAACAGCAGCATGCAAAGGATTCCAATTTCTACACATCCTTCCAAACACTTTTTATTTTCTTTTTAAAAAGTCATGACAGTCATTCATGGATTTAGAATAGTAGCTCATTGTAGTTTTGATTTGTATTTCCCTAGTGGGCATGATGTTTAACACCTTTTATGAATTTTTAACCATGGCCTTTTATGATAAAATTTGTCCATTATGATATTGTAAGTTTTTCCCCCATTATGGGAGATAATTATGAACATTGCAGAAATTTCCAATCTCTCTAAATAATGATTACTTTTAAAAAGATGTAATTAAAAATGTGTCTTAAAACCACCTTAACAAAATTTAATTTTAAAAAACTGAAAATATTACAAATGTCTTAGCTTCATTTTAATGGGAAATAACATACAAATTCATAAGCAAACTCTAAAAATGTGGAAAATAAGCAAACAATAAGCTTGGTAATTTATATACACATTAAAATAGAATGAGTAGCCATATATAGCTTGCTCAAACTCTAAAATGAAAAATGAAAACTGATGGAATTTATGGTATATGTATATGTAAGGCATGAATGTAAACTTTCCTAGAAACAACTTTTATAGTGAGTATTAAAAGTCTTCAAACATCTTAATTACAATTGATCTCATGATTTTTCGGTACAATTTATCCAACAAATAACTGGACAAAGTAAAAACTTATCAATAATTATCTACCTCACCAAAATATCATTTATCTCTGAATAGTAAATATTATGTTCCTCTTTGTAATAATTTTAGCACTATTCAAAGGTTAGTTTGGATCAAGTAAAATGACATTTTTTCTGGATTAAAAATGGTTGACTGTAGGCATTTACATATGGTGTAACCTATATAATACTTATAAAAAGGTCAATTATAGTAAAAAAAAAAAGTGTTGGAACTCAAAATTTGATAAACATGCCCCAAGTTTGTTTGGTTTTGGTGAATTATGAGATATGGTAGCTGATGGTATTTTTGACCACCATTCTGTTTCTTACCCTTTCTCAATAATTTAATGCCTTTCTTTGAGGTACTGGTATATTTCCATAGTATATTCCAGCTGCCTCTAAAGTTATAGGATAATGTACATATCATTTAGCTTTTGTTGTATAACAAAACATACCAAAGCTTCATGTTTTAGAACAAAATTGAATTTATTTGCTTAAAATCCTGTGGATCAGCCGGTTGTTACTTTTAGAGTGGTCCAGATTGGCTGATCTCTGTGGTAAACTAATTGCTTGCTTGACTGTGACTGGATGGTCAAAGATATCCTCACTCGAATACATAGAGTCTCATCACTGACATATGGAATTGCTGAGGCCTATCCGTACATGGTTTGTCCTCTCTAAACAGGCAAGCCCTGGATTATTCACATAGTGGAAGGGTGTAGGGTAGAAATAAAGGGGCAACCCCAGAACACAAGCACTTTTCAAGTCCCTGCTAGCATCATAATTGCTAATGACAACTGGACAAAATAATACATAAGACCCAAGTCCAGATTCAAGAGTGGAAATTAGATTCTATTTTTTCATGGGATAAACTGCAAAATGTTGTATTTTCCAATCTGAACAGAAATTTTTTTTTTCTGTTGTGTTGTTTTGTTTTTACAATTTATTCAAAAGGAATAAGTTGAAGCAGGTTAGAAGTATCATGGTATTTTTCTAAGCATCTTAATACATGAAAGTAAATGGTAGGAGAATGAATGTGGCTTATTACTTCCATGCTTGGTATTGAATCCGGAAAGCATAATGCTTCCATTAGGGGAATTGTTGGCTATATGTGAAGAACAGTCAAATTTCTGTTAAGTAACAGTCAATATGTGTTTATGTGTCCTTAAAACAATATCTGAGAGACCTGCAGAGCATTTTCTTTCCTGTCCTAGTAATGACAAGTTTTGAAGATGAGTGGTGAAGATGGGTCTGAATTACCAGATCAAATTCACTATTAATGACACCTGCTTTCACAACTTTGAAATCAATGGACTGATGCAGAAGTAAGAGTAACGACCATTTTAAATGCTTACAATGTTTTCAAATCTATCATAGATGAATTTTTATTCTACTGGACATTGCAGTAGTAAGTTTTAAACTTCAATGTGACAGTCATAACAGAAGAGGTAGTTTCTGGATATCACCCATAGTATTGCATTCAGAGTAATAATAACAATTGTAGTCCAAAACATTGGCATACATTAAATAAATAAACCAGTGTAATTGAGCAGCTGGTGAGAAGAGCCTAAACTATGAATGCACACTAAAAGATGTCAATAAATAGTAAGAAAATAAACCTAGAAGTGGGTAGTAGAACTCTGTAACAGAGAAAGGTTAAGAAATTCAAAATTTTTCTTGTATATAGTAGAATTCCAAAATTGAATATTTGAAATTATTTATGATACACACAAATTGGGAATAATAACATTTATTTATTTGCAATTTTGATGAAGATTTATTTGAAGCACTTAAAAAACACATTTTCCAAAACATAAATTTAATAAATGATGCTTTATTGCTTACTATAGAGTGCTGAAACACAACTTCTTAAGACAATAACAATCACTGACACCAGAGTCTTAGCTATAGCAAGAGATAGGTTTGAAGAATAGAATTGGCATTGAATTGAGATAAAAAGTATTCAGGAAGGAATCTAGCAATTTAAATACTATATTAAATTGGCTTATCAACATTTTCAGGGGAATAAATTCAAGAATCTATGAACAAAGACTAATTTTATGGGATGTGTAGTATTTTTATTTTTATGAATGTACATATTTGTTTCTTAGAGACTTCAAGCTCAGTTATCAAACTAACAGGAATTTATAGTTAGAAATGCTAAACTGTCTTTCACAAAGTACTTTCGATATTTAGCAGTAGACCTGAAATCATAATTTATGTCTTGCTCGTTACATGTTCAATTAGTTGGACCTATTTACAAATTCCTGATTGAGTTGAAACACAGCGGGTATTGAATTGGCTATTGTATAGAGTAAATCACGTATGCTAATACAAACTTCAGGGCCCAAGTAAAAATATTTAATTTTAGGTGAAGTTTTTCCCAATGAATTACATCCTTAACAGCCCATTTCTAGATAAATTATAATGCAAGAATCAGCAGTTAGACTAATAAGTTTAAATTTTTATATCTCTAATAATTCTGTTTTATATACATTATATACCTTCAAATCAATTTTTTTAACAACAAAAGAAACAATGCTCACAGATTGCTTGAAGTCAACAGCACATTGCAGCTAGATGTGGTTCTTTAAATATAAGTATGACAGTTCTTGTCTTGTGTCAAACTCTTCCAGGCTTAAAGGGAAATATGGCAACAAAACTTTGACAATTTCTCATAAAGGCAATTCTGAATGTGGTAAAATCTAATCTAAAATATCAGTGTTGAATATTGAACAACCAGTTTATTATGGATAGATTCTTACCCATATAAATAAAGTGAATTACAAAAAATTAAAATTAATGCCTAAAATTAGAAAAAAAAATTCTGATGAAACTCTCTAACATACTTTAAGGTCAAAATGGCAACAACATAAAGGCCCTATAGACCTGACAGTCTGATAAAAAATTCCCATTGTAGCGCTATCTTTTAGAAAATATATAAATCAAGTGATTACAAGCACTTTCTTTTTTTAAATTGACCTGTAAAGTTGTTGGCAGAAAATCAGTAAATTCCAAATGAAAAATAATAATGCAATAACCTCACTCAGCTATGACCTGAAAAAATGTATAACAATCAATGTAATAAACACTGTCTAAACTTGATTTAAAAAAAATACAGAATAATACATTCATAAAGAAAGGTCATTTTGCCAGCCAAACACTCTCTGCAGGGGGAAAAAAATGCTGATAAACATTCATTTTCCTTAGGTTGTAACGTATTTTAATGTCCTAGAAATGCAAGAATTTTGTTTTCAATGTTCAAAATAATCCTCTGGATATGAAAACATTTCTGCAGGAGGTTTTTGTAAACAAATTTATTATCCACCCTGCATATTTGTGAGGAAAAATATTTTTAAAGCATTAAATATTTTAAACTACCATGAGTTTAGTAGTCTATGTTTGTGGAAAAATGAAAAAATAAAAAAAAAATAAAATTCTCAGCTGAGTAAAGCTTTTAATATAGACATGCTATAATAATTTATCTATATTCTGGATACACATGCCTAGCGGAAGATCCTTTGTCTCTTCTTGAAGAACCATTGATATTGATACTTTAAATGAAAATCAAAAGATAGTCCACTATGATCTAAACAGAAGTTTATAGAAATTGTACAAAAAAGTTATATTACTTATTATCTCTAAATTTTATATTAAAATTTTCACTAAAATCCTTTATAGTGAAGATACCAGAGCTGTCCCTGAAAATTTCATAACATTGCATACTACATAGACGGATCAGAGGTATAGATGAATCTTTTAAAAATTGAATTTCATTATAACATGATGGTATACACTATTTGTGTTGAAGTTCTTTCTATAAAGCACATTTTTTCAATGGATGTTGGGGCAGGGTATGCTTTTGGGATAAAACTGTTCCACCTCAGTTCATTAGGCATTAGATTCTCATGAGTGTACAAGCTAGATCCCTCTCATGTACAGCTCATAACAGAGTTTGTGCTCCTATTAGAAGCTAGTGCAGCTGCTGATCTGACAGGAGGTGAAGCTCAGTCAGTAATACTTGCTGGTCTGCCACTCACCTCCTTCTGTGCAGCCTGGTTTCTAACAGGCCATGGACCGGTATTGATCCATGGCATGGGGGTTGGAACCTCTTCTTTAGAATAGTTTTTCTTATGTTGTTATATAATATATAGCGTATAGTAGAAAATACACAAGTGTTAATTTCAATCCAAATTTAGAGTTAGACTGGGCTCTGCTACTTCTTACCTTGTGATCATGGTAAATTGTATTAACCTCTTTTGTGTATTATTTGTATCACATCTGGCAAGGTTGTTGAGAATTACATCTAGCACTTGTAAATCCCGTGCTATGTCATAAGTATTCAATAGATTATAGACAATTTAGTTATAGTATTCTATATTAATATTGAACCTATTATTATTGAAACCTTAATTTCTTGGTCTGAGCTTTTATTATTGAGGGCCTATTATATGCTTGAAAGGGAAAAGAACTAAAAACACCAAAATGAAAACACAGACAACCCCCTGCTCTTAGAATCTTTCTGGCAGAAAAGGGAAACGTTAAATATATCTGTCAGTAAAGTTGTGTGTGTTTTAATTCAGAAAGATATCAGCATAGCATAGGGGTATAAATTAAGTATACCTAGGGATATCATGTTAGGTTTGTCTGAGAAAATGACAATTCAACTGAAATATAGATAAACAGTTGTAATGAGATCAGTGAAGGTGGTAAAGTGTAGAAATAAAACATTAACTCATAAACTATGAGTCTCAACTTTGGCTGCACATGAGAATTAGCTGGAGACATTTAAAAAAATCCCACTGCAGACATCAACTAACATAAATTAAATCAGAAACTCTGTGGATGAGGTTTGGCATAACTTTTTAATGATCCTCAGGTGATTCCGATGCACAGTTAATTTTGAGAACAACTCACTGAGAGAAATAAAAACTATAAAATTTTAAAGGAATGATTGCAGTTGCACTAAAGTATAGAATGAAAATAATGTTAGAAACCAGTGGGCACAATTGCCAAGTTTAATTTTCTTTTAATCTAATTAGAATGCTTCAGTTATTCAGTAATAGCTAATGAGATATGATGTAAACTTTCTTTTGACCACATTTGTGACTCTTAACACCTTCTAATTTTTCTGTTATGGTACGATCTCATGTATTTTAGTGTTCTGTTTGCTATCTTTTGGGAACATTCTGTTGTTAATGATGTTCTTACAGTGAGTTAATTAGAATATATCACAGTGCCCTGAATTGAGTCTGAACAGAAAAGAGAGTGAAATACATTCACCTCACTTGTCCCACGTAGGGGGACGTATTTGATACTTAACAAAGAATGCTGTAATGATTGAAATAAACTTGAATCAATAGAGTGCTGTAGAAAAAATACTGGACTTGATGACAAGAAACCTTGCATATCAATTACTAACACTTCACAGAGTGACCTTGGGAATTTGAACCTACTACTGTAGAATAAGGTGAGCAAAGGAGAATAGTTCTATGGATGGCAATTTGAGGTAGTCAGATTATGGTTTTTGAGTTCTTTTTTTTTCTACATAGTTCTTCTTTTGTAAACATATTCTAAGGTCCTTTGCAATATTATGAGTTTATCTGCAAGCTGTTTATCTATATAGTGTTAAGCCTGAATGGAAATATAATGAACACTAAGTGCAGTGTAAACATGAGTTTTCTTAAGCAGTTCAGTTTTTCCTAAATCATATTTTAAAAGCTATATATTTTACCTTGTGAAAGATAATTACTCTTATTATGTCTTTGACTTCAACTCTGTAAAATAAAGCCATAGACTATTACCTATACTATAGAAATTATAAGATGTTTATGGAAATGCATTTAATTATGTTTTCATGATGCTTTGAAACACTTGAAAGAAATGTTATAAAATAGCACAGGCTGTTTTAAGTATAGTGTTTTGTGATTATTATTACTGTTTAATTTTTATGGGAAATTAATAATCGTTACTGGTGGAAGGTATCAGAGTCACATGGTGGTGAATCCGTATAAGTCTGCAGTCACCTTAATTCTTGCCTCCTTAGAAGTAGGAACTTGACTGAGGAGCATAAGGTAGAAAAATAGACTGAGGCTAGTTTCAGAGCAGGAGTGGAAGTTTATTAAAAAGCTTTAGAACAGGAAGGAAAAGAAAGAAGGAAAGAAAGTGCACTTGGAAGAGGGCCAGATGGGCGACTTGAAACCAGGTGTACCGCTTGACCTCTTGGCTTGGGGTTTTAAACATCGGCATACTTACAGGATCTTGCACTACTTCTGCCCACCCCTGAGATCTTATTGGGAAGCTGCTGATCAGTTTCAGGTGTTTTCTATCAATATCTATTAGGAGACTGAGACTGCTTTTCCTTGGTGCTGGCTATAACCAATTATTACTGAGAGAAACAGTAAACAACCGCGAGATCATCACCTGATGGTCACCCAACACTCTTGATGTGTGTGCGGGCGCTGGGGGTAATGAAGGGAGAGCCCTCTCCTGCCCTGCTCACATCTGACTAGCTACCTACTGTAACAGTAATCACTATCTTCTATTAAGCATTGATGTTCTAAGGACTGTTGTAAGATTTTAAATCTATTCAATTATTTTATGTCACTAAAATCCTATAAAATACTTACTAGCCTTATTTTACAAATGAGGAAGCTTATGTAAAAGAGGAAAAGTAGCTTATCCACTAACACACACTGCAGGAATTAACACTCATAGAATCATAGGCTTCAGAGTTTATGGGAATCAATTTTATTTCAAGTTTGTTTTCTGTTCGAATATTTTAATCACTGGCATTAAGAAAAATTTGTGTGAATTACAGTTAAGAAAACATTAATTAATAACACATTATATGTCAAACAAGGTGACAGTTACTAGAATATGATGATGAATATAAAACATACGGTCACTGCCTTCATAGATTCTACATTCTAATGGAGCATCAGGAAAACCAAGCTATCAGGCGGGTGTAGTAGGTAATATCAAGAAAGTTGTAATCCCAGCAGAGGTGGTAGGATCACCTGAGGTCAGGAGTTTGAGACCAGAGACAAGCCTGCCCAACATGATGAAACCCAAGCTTTACTAAAAATACAAAAATTAGCTGGGCATGTTGGTGCATGCCTGTAATCCCAGCTACTCAGGAAACTGAGGCAGGAGAATTGCTTGAACCCAGGCAGGGTGAGGTTGCAGTGAGCCAAGATTGTGCCACTGCACTCAGTCTGGGTGACGGAGCAAGACTCCATCTCCAAAAAATAAATAAATAAATAAATGAAAAGGTGGTTGATTATGCTTCAGCATATGTAATAATTTTTGTAGGAGTTTATTTGACATAAGATGATTAAGAAAAAAAGTCTCTAAGCAAAACTTTATAAGATGAGATCGAAAGAACAAAAGAAAAGAGTCCTATGATAAATGAGAGAAAAGATTTCAGCCAGAGGAAATAACATATCCAAATACTGCGATTTCTGTTGTAGCAGGCTCATTAGGGGAGGGGTGAAATTGAATATGGTTGAACCATACATGGTCTTAAAAGATCATCATTTTAATTTCATTTCATTTTAATTACAACAATAATTCATCCCAGATTTTTTGTCTTATTATTTGTTAATTCAATGAATTATTTCTGTATCTTATAAATTGTGTTGTAAGTAATATCATAGATATGCACTTAAATGGCAATATTGATAATTGCCAGAGGCTCAGTGTAGACTAAGACTCTGAAGTCTACAGAGCCACAGCCTTCAAAAAGTCTCACACTTTTGTGGGATTTACCTCCAAAAACCCCGCCAGGGTTTCAACCTCCAAAAACCCCGCCAGGGTTTCAGTGAGGATACAAGAAAGATTCCCTCAAGACTCTGGCAGGGCTTAGAGAAGGGTGACACCCATTGTAAAGTCTCTGTCCTTCTCCATTACAAAAGTTCACTCTCTAGTAGATAGACTTTGTTTGAGTTTGTGAAGTAGAAACCGCTACACTTTTCATCCTCTCCAAGTTTCCTGTGTCATTTAAGGGGAAAAAGCACAAAGTTAACAAAGAATGTGGCTTCAGGGAGACAACACTGAGAATGCTACAGTCAGGAAATGAATAAGAGGCAAGGAAACAAACACAAAAACAACCAACCAAACAAAATGCCCTTGGAGAAATGATATAAATGTTAACAAAGACTATTACCAAGATAGCCTTAAAGTTCCCCTAAGTTTGATTAAAATTTACATAGGCTTCTTCAGGACCCTGGCCTTCATTTTCTTATTTACTTTAGAAAACTAGTGTGTATTTATAAATTATTTCTCTGCTCTCTGAGATGTAAAGATTTGAAAAGCCTCTTGCTGGGACTTTCTCAAGGATTTGGGAGCTAGCCCTTTGAAATATAATCAGTGAAGATTGTCCCCTATCTCTGCTTCTGTGGTAGGGTAGGATCCTAACCTTGGTGCTCCAAGATGTGAAACTACCTCCTGTCAGGAAAACAGAAAGATAGCATACTTTTCCTTTGAGTATAGCCAATTAGATCGCCTAAGAGCCACCCATTCCTGTTTTTTTTTTTTTAATTGTACTTTAAGTTCTGGGGTACATGTGCAGATCTGCAGGATGGTTGCATGGGTACACACATGCCAAAGTGGTTTGCTGTCTCCATCCCCTGTCACACACATCAGGCATTTTTCCCAGTGTTATCCCTAGCCAACCTCCCCACCTCCTGCTGTCCCTCCTCTAGCCTCCCACCCCCCAACAGATCCCAGTGTGTGATGTTCCCCTCCCTGTGTCCATGTGTTCTCACTGTTCAACACCCTCCTATGAGTGAGAACATGCGGTGTTTGGTTTTCTGTTCTTGTGTCAGTTTGCTGAGAATGATGGTTTCCAGATTCATCCATGTCCCTGCAAACAACATGAACTCCTTCTTTTCTATGGCTACATAGTATTCCATGGTGTATATGTGCCACATTTTCTTTGTCCAGCCTATCATTGATGAGCATTTGGGTTGGTTCCAGGTCTTTGCTATTGTAAACAGTGACACAATGAACATACATGTGCATGTGTCTTTATAATAGAACAATTTATAATCGTTTGGGTATATACCCAGTAATGGGATTGCTGAGTCAAATGGAATTTCTCTTTCCAGATCCTTGAGGAATTGCCACACTGTCTTCCACAACAGTTCAACCAATTTACACTCCCACCAACAGTGTAAAAGTGTTCCTATTTCTCCCAGTTCTTAAATGCTCTCCTATCTTTTGTTAGAGTGGAGTTGAGTATCTAGACTTGGTATGTGCTCTCTCGCACATGGTGGCAATAGTATTGAAAAAAAAAATAATTTCTGTCAGCTCATCTTTGTCCAGTGTGATACAGTTATATTTTATTTTATTTTATTTTATTTTATTTATTTGATACAGGGTCTCACTTTATCTCCCAGGTTGGAGTGCAGTGGTATGATCACACCTCATTGCAACCTCTGCCTCTCAGGCTTAAGCAATTCTCCCACTTCAGCCTCCCCAGTAGCTGGAAATACAGGCCTACACCACCACATCTGTTTAACTTTTGTGTTTTTTTGTACAGAGAGGGTTGCATCATGTTGGCCAGGCTGTTCTCAAACTCCTGGGCTCAACCAATTCACCCGTATTGGCCTCCCAAAGTGCTGGGAAAACAGGCACAAGCCACCACACCTGGCCCAGTGTGATTTTTCTTTTTTTTAAATTGACATTCATATTAGCTTGAACTAGTGTGATTTTTTAACAGTTTCTTGGTGCCATGACCCTGATCAGGACTGGGACCTCCATTAAACTCCGGATCTTTCACTCTAAGGAAACTGCACACCCCTCACACCCTTGTTGACTTTAGCTAGACTCTGGGAGATACTCCAGTGAGTTTGAATCACTGTAGACGTTTTGAGGCATAAAGGCAGTAGATTTTGATTCTTTTGAGCAATTATATAAGAGTCAGAGTCCCCTTTGGGGTTAAAGTCCGTGTTAGAGTCTTACAAAACCAGAGACCTCTCTGTTGTAATGGAAATAGATTCACAATCTACCGATACTCTCCTGCCGCATATTCCTGCTCTCTATGTGGTAGGGGACTAGGATGCACACTCTGTCCACTTCCTTTTTTTTCTTCAGCATGATGTTCGAAAGGATAATTTAAAACTTCAATTGCCTCTTCAGAAAAGAAGAGCTTCTGAAGCTGGTTTATCTAAAACTTCTCCCTTCTCTCACTTCTACTTTTCTTTCTCTGTTGTCCACCTTCAAGCTTTCCTGTACGTCCCTAAAATCCTTTGATCTACCTCCTCCATCCCTGTACCCCTGCATCATCTTTTCCTTCCAACTTAAGTCCCTCAAATCCCAATATTCACTTGAATTTTGGGTTCCCGACCTCTTTAGGACACTGAAGGGGTTCATGTACCCCAACAGTAGCCCCTTGGTACTGAAAGAGCTAACAGAAAACAGATGGAGTAGTTCATCTACTCACATGGGCTTTGGAGACACACAGATATCTATATCTTCTGGGTGTCTCTTCAGTCCCTCACCCAAAATTTAGTCTACAGCCTTTACAAAAGTACATATCAGTGCACAAGAAAATATTAAAAGCCTTCTTCACAAATATTGGCGGAAAGCTTTAGCCTTCATATTGGGCCAGCAACCAAAATTTGTCTCAATTTTCAGAAACACAACTCTGATAAAACATAATATCAAACAGAGAAGAGAGCCAACAGCTACAAGAACGAGTGAGTTTTGTATTGCTGTGTTTATGCCTGACTCACAGCTAAAGTTTCAGAAAGAAAGCTAAAATATTTTTATTTGCATCTGTCTCATGTATATGTATGTATATTAGGTTAAACATGTAACGTTTTCTTATCTCCAAATGGTATTACCAAATTCAGTTATAGAATCTCTTAAAGGAGCTCTATTAAATTTGCCATAGAAATAAATAAGTGCTAACATATTAAATATTCCTAAATATAGAAACTAACCCATATGTTTTTAAAATTCATGTTTATATAATTGGAGTAAGCCTTTGGCAAATAAGATTTGTGTAATATTTGTTTAGGTAACAAAGGCTATGTCTTCTGAGTAATCAGCATTAAGTATAATAAGACTTTCATATTTTCTTCTACTTGGGTTTACCCATTGAATAAGCTAATATTATATCTATAGGATATTTAAAATTATAAAAATCATGAATTTGATTTCATGAAACTGAATCATTATTATGACAAACTTTATTTCAAAAACAATATATTTTATAATATGTCTGTCTTAAAATAATTTTGAAAATATGATTGAGTAACTTGAAATCTTAGAAATACTAAATTCAATAATAGATATTCATCAAACGTTGACATTATTCTAAGTGACATAAAATACTGAAACATTATTTACTAAGCATAAGTTTAAGTTTATATAATTTTGCATCTTATTTTTTTTTAAAGAAAGAAAAAGAGAGGAAAGAAAGTGAGAGTGAAAGAAAGAAAAAAAAGAATGTAAGAGAGAAAGAAAGAGGAAGAGAAAGAGGGAGAGAGAACGGGATTCTTGTTCTATTGCCCAGGCTAGAATGC
>CAUYLG010013781.1:0-27032 GCA_963573385.1 Cacajao melanocephalus
TGGGTTTGTCATTGTTGTGGTGTTTGTTTTTGTGTTTTTGTTGGTGTTGGGTTTTTGTGTGTGGTTGTTGGGGTTTTGTTTTTGTTGGTGGTGGTGGGGGTGTGAGAGAGAGGGATGAGGGGGAGAGAGAGAGGGAGAGGGAGGAGGGGCAGGGAGAGAGAGGGAGGGAGGGGCGGAGAGAGAGGGAGGGGGGGCGGAGAGAGAGAGAGGGAGAGAGGGAGGGAGGGAGTGGAGGGAGAGAGAGGCGGGGAAGTAAATTCTATTGGGGAAAAAGTGGTGGAGGAGGCTGGGGGCAGGGTCAGTGAAGATTCCAGTTCAGAACACTCACATTTCTAGACAGTGTCATTTTTGGTGGAACAGAATTTCCTGTTTGGGCATTTGAAGGAAGCTAAATTGGAAGGGGGCTGGGGTTGGTAGAAGGGGTACTTCTTATTTCCAACCCTGTGGTTTGGCTGATTTTATTCTCCAGATACAAGGTCAACAGACACACCATATTTTGATTCGTGCTTTTTGGCACTGTGCTCAAAGTAATTATGGGAAAAAAGTGTAACACACATCCCCTCTTGTACAGTGAATTTCATAGCTAGTTTATATAATGCAGGATTCTCAAATAAAGCACATTATTAATTATGTGGGGATCGCTAAAATCAAAAGGCATCACAAATCAAAACTGAATAGAAAGATACTGCTTTTGTTTTATTTGCTTTGGATCTTTAAATATTTTCAGATACTGAAAGTAAATTATATTAGGAAGCAGGTTTCTAAAATGGCAATGAAAACCTTAAGTTTACAACCAAACTCTGCAGCCTGCACTTCTGCTATAATGTTCTGAAATGCTCAATAATGCTATAAAATCTCATCCAAGGCAGAAACACCAGGCAGCTCTAGAGTATTTCCTGCTAGCATCTGCCACAGCAGGGATTTTCCTAATAGAACATATAAAAATGCCCTGGGCAGTATCAAAAATGGAGAAAGGAGAAAAAATGATTTTTTTTTTTTAAAAAAATGTCGAAAGCAATTGTAATTATGTTTTAAAGAAAGGGTCTGGTTGCTTAACTCAATTCACCCACAGCACAATGATTAAAAAAATCACCTGTTTCTATCCCAGAGTTAAGGAGAGCCTTCTTAATAATCTGAAAAATATTACAGCATCTCTTCTAGCCCATGTGAATCAATGATATTTACTATCCTGAAGGTACCATATTTCTTTTGTATCAAAGAACACCAACAATAATATACTATTCTGTGACAAAAGAATATCTCATCAAGTGGATGTTTTCTAAAATCCAGAGAGTGGAGGAAGTTTAAACTCATCCTCCGTGGCTGTCAGCAGAACAGCTTGGATCTTTACAGCAAACCAGAGTTGTCTATGATCCCATGGTGTTTTTCTTATAGCAGAATCAAGGGAAAAGCACCATAAATATATTAACTAGTATACAGTGAAATAGGCAAGGAAACAAGACTTATATGTGGCTATTCAATCACAGCTGATCACCAAAATCACCCTTCTATCTTGACATGGCTATAAAAAGACAAGGGGTATGTGAGTGTCTGAGTGTCTGTGTGTGTGTCTCTGTGTGTCTGTGAGTGTCTTTGGGTGTCTGTGTCTCTGTGTGTGTATGTCTTTGTTGTGTGTGTTTGTGTCTTTGTGTGTGTGTGTGTGTGTGTGTATGTACATGCCATTCTGCACTCATCAACTTATTAAAGTCACTTTAACAAAATCATACAGACATGGTGGACTTTATTCCCCATAGTGTATCTTATTGCAAGATTATACAACCCAGAATATAAGCAATCTGCTAAATGAACCAGAAATTCAACTTTCTGCTTATGAGTTAAATTATGGTATCTATTGGTTAAAATGTGAGCTCCTTAAACAGGCTATTTTGGAAAGGAAGACCCAGCATTGGAGGAAACAATGTGCTAGGTGAGATAAAACAGGATGGTATGCAGCTCTCCATCAGAGGGGCTCCTCAGCCTTCTTAGTTGGGGTGTAGCCAGCTGAGCTACAGCAGGCTCCTGCAGACTCACCAGAGCCTGCTGTTAAAGATCCAGACATTTGCCTGCTTGTTGTTAAACATAGCCACTGTTAAAAACTAACCTGCAGAAAACTGTAATGAATACATCATCTTAAAACAAAGCTGAGGAATACTCATAATTTCTCACTTCAGAATTATTTTACCAACTTATTCCTATCTGTGCTAAAGAGGTTATTTTGACCTATTATATCTGAGTGATAGAAATATTATAATGTGCTATTTTCATCTCTTTCCAACTCCACATTTGATGATGATGTAATGTTGGTAGCTTGAAATAGACCACAAAATTACACCATGGTCACTGACCAATGTTAGGAATCAGGGTTCAACCTCCTCCCCTTCCCTGCCCCACCGGAGAACAGCTAACCCAGCACGCGGTTGGGCATAGCCCACCAACTTCATATAACAGTTTTTAATTGAAAGAGCATTAGGTAAAAACAAGTTTTGCCATATAATCTAATTTTGTGGACGGCTGGTCAAGCCTCTTTTTTTAGCAAAATGAGAATAGATGATTCATATTTGACTACAAAGTAGATCTGTATAAAATTCTACATATATTCAGCAGTTTTATTTGCTGAAAAAATTAATAACCAAATGTTGTAGTTAGCAGAACAACCCACAAAAAACTAAATAATGATGCCTCCCAAGAAGTGGCAAAAATCCAAACTATAAAGTTATTCAAACTTCATTCTGACAGTCAAGCTGTGAGGTAGAGAATTTGCTTGTTCATGCAATCAGTGTTAAGATGTCATCAGTTTAAAATAGTAGGTTATAATATTTGAACACCTCAAATAAGAAAACATAAAATGGATAGGCAAAAAATGAAAAGCAAAAAATGGAAACGTATCACCAGAGGAAATCACCTTCACTAAAATAACAGGAAGAAACTAAAGAAGGAAAAGAAGACCGTGAAACAACCAGAAAGCAAATAATGAAGTGGTAGGAGTAAGTCTTTACTTATCAATAATAATATCGAATGAAAACATTAAATTCTCCAGTCAAAAGGCAGGATGGCTGAATGGATAAAAAAGCAAGACCTAATCTGCTGCCTATGAGAAACACACTTCACTATAAAGACAAACATAAGGTGAAAATAAAAAAAAGAATGGAAAAAGATATTCCATGTCAATGGAAACCAAAAAAGAGCAAGTGTAGCTACACTTATATCAGACAAAATAGATTTCAAGACAAAAACTATAAGCAGAGTCAAAGGAGGTCATTACGTGGTGACAAAGGGGTCAATTCGGCGAGAGGCTATAACAATTATAAATATATATATATGCACCCAACAAGGGATCACCCAGATATAAAAAGTAAATATTATCAGAGGTAAAGAGAGAGAGAGACCTCAATATAATAGTAGCTGAAGACTTCAACAGCCCACTTTCAGCATTGGACAGATCTTCCAGACAGAAAGTAAACACAGAAATGTCAGAGTTAATCTGCAGTATAGACCAAATGGAGCTAATCAACATTTACAGAACATATCATACAATGGCTGCAGAATACACATTCTTCTCTTCAGAACATGAATCATTCTCAAGGATAGACAATAAAACAAGATCATGAAAACAAGTCTTAAAACATTTAAAAATTTTAAATAATATCAAGCATCTTCTTTGATCACAATGGAAAACTAGAAATCAATAAAAGGAGAATTTTGGAAACGATACAAACACATGGAAATTAAACACTATGCTCCCGAATGACCAGTGTGATGATAAAGAAATTAAGAAGGAAATTGAAAAATTTCTTGAAACATCATAATGGAAATAAAACATACCAAAACCTATGGAATACAGCAAAAGTAGTACTAAGAGGGAAGTTTATAGCTATGAGCACCTACATCAACAAGGTAGAAAAACTTCAAATAAACCTAACAATGCATCTTAAAGAGCTAGAAAAGCAAGAGCAAACCAAACCCAAAATGGGTAGAAGTAAAGAAATAGTACAGATCAGGGCAAACATAAATAAAACTGAATAAAGGAAATATAAAAATCAATGAAATGAAAGTTGGGTTTTAAAAAAGAGAAACAAAACTGACAAACCTTTAGTCAGACTGAGAAAAGAGGAGAGAAAACCCAAATAAATAAAATCAGAGATGAAAAAAGATACATTGCTACTGATAACACAGAAATGCAAAGGATCATTAGTGGTTACTATAAGCAACTGTATGCCAATAAGTCACAAAACATAGAGGAAAGGTATAAATTCCTAGACGCATGCAAACTACCAATATTTAACCATGAAGAAAATCTGAACAGAACAATAGTGAGTAATAAAATCAAAGATATACTAAAAATCTCCAAGCAAAGAAAAGCCCAGGACCCACTGGCTTCACTGCTCAATTTTACCAAATATGTAAAAATTAATATCAATCCTACTCAAAATATTCTGAAAAATAAGAGGATACTTCCAAACTCATTATGTGAGGCCAGTATCACCCTAATACCAAACCCAGACAAAGACACATCAAAAAAAGAAAGCTACAAACCAATATCCCTGATGAATATTAATGCAAAAATCCTCAACAAGATACTAGCAAACCAAATTCAACAGCACATTAAAAACATCATTCATCACAATCAAGTGGGATTTATCTCAGGGATGTGAGGATGGTTCAACATACACGAATCAATCAATGTGATATATTATATCCGCAGAATGAAGGACAAAATCCATATGATCATTGCAGTTGATGCTGAAAAAGCATTTGATAAAAACCAACATCCCTTCATGATTAAGAAAAACCTACAAAACACTTGGTATAAAAGAAACATACCTCAATATAATAAAAGCCATATATAACAGACTCACTGCTAATATCATACCGAAAGAGAAAAAAACTGAAAGCCTTTCCTCAATGATCTGGAACACAATGAGGAGTCCTACTTTCACCACTCTTACTCAACACAGTATTTGAAGTCCTAGCTACAGCAATTAGACAAGAGAAAGAAATAAAGGGCAACCAAATTGAAAAGGAAGAAGTCAAATTATAGTTGTTTGCAGATGATATGATCTTATACTTGGAAAAACCTAAAGATTTCAGCAAAAATGATTGGAACTGATAAATTCAGTAAAGTTGCAGGATACAAAATCAACACGCAAAAATGAGTAGCATTTCTATATGTCAACAGCTAACGATCTGACATAGAAATCAAGAAAGTAATTCCATTTACAGTAGCAATAAAACAAAACATCTAAGAATTAACCAAAGAAGTAAAAGAGCTCTATAATAAGAGCTATAAGCCATTGACGAAAAAAGAGATCACAAAAAAGCTGTTCCATGTCTCTAGATTGGAAGAATAAATATCATTAAAGTGTTGCACTGAATCGTAGATTTCTTTGGGTAGTATGGAAAGAAATCTACCCAAATAAATCTATGGATTCAGTGCAACTTCTATCAGAATACCAATGACATTCTTCACAGAAATAGAAAAAATAATCCTAAAATGCATATAGAACCATGAAAAACCCAGAATAGCCAAAGCTTTCCTGAGCAAAAAGAACTAAACTAGAAGAATTACATTACCTGACTTCAATTTTTACTACAAAGCTATAGTAACCAAAATAGCATGGTACTGGCATAAAAACAGACACACAGACCAATGGAACAGAATAGATAACCTAGAAGCAAATCCACATACCTTCTATGAACACATTTTTGACAAAGATGCTAAGAACATACACCGTGGAAAAGACTGTTTCTTCAATCAATGGTGCCGGGAAAACTGGATATCCATATGCAGAGGAATTAAACCAGATCCCTATCTCTTGCCATATACAAAATCAAATCAAAATAGATTAAAGACTTAAATCTAAGACCTCAAACCATGAAATTAATAAAAGAAAACATTGGGGAAACTTTCCAGGACATTACACTGGGCAAAGATTTCTTGAGTAATACCCGCAAGCACAGGTAACCAAAGCAAAAATGGACAAATAGGATCACATCAAGTTAAAGAGCTTCTGCACAGCAAAGAAAACGATCAACGAGTGAAGAGACAACCCACAGAATGGGAGGAAACGTGTGGGAACTACTCCTCTGACAAGGGATTACAAACCAGAATATATAAAGGGCTCAAACAGCTCCATGGGAAAAAATCCAATAATTTGATTTTTTTAAATGGGCAACAGATCTGAATAAACATTTCTTAAAGGAAGATATACAAATGGCAAACAGATATGTGAAAAGGTGCTCAGTATCATTGCTCATCACAGAAATGCAAATCAGAACTACAATGAGATATCATTTTGCCACAGGTAAAATGGCTTTTATCCAAAAGTCCAAAAGACAGGTCATAACAGATGCTGGCAAGGCTGTGGAGAAAGGGACCCTCATACACCATTGGTGGGAATATAAATTAGTACAGCCACTGTGGAGAACCGCTCGGGCGTTCCTCAGAAAAACTAAAAATAAAGCTACCATATGATGCAGCAATGCCACTGCTAGGTATATACCCCAAGAAAGGAAATCAGTATGTCAAAGAGACATCGGCACTACCATCTTTCTTGTAGCGGTATTCACAACAGTCAAAATTTGGAAGCAACCTAAATGCCCATCAATAGTTGAATGGATAAACAAAATGTGGTACCTATACACAATGGAGTATTATTCAGCCATCAAAGAGAATGAGATTCTGTCATTTGAAATAAGATGGATGGAACTGGAGATCATTACGTTAAGTGAAATAAGCCAGGCACAGAGAGATAAATATTGCATGTTCTCACTTATTTCTGAGAGCTGAAAATGCAAACAATTCAACTCATGGATAGAGAGTAGAAGAATGGTTACCAGTAGGATGGATGAGAAGGGCAGTGTGGGCTGGCTTGGGAGGCGGGGGAGGGAGTAGGGATAGTTAATGGTTACAAAAAAGTAGTTAGAATGAGTAAGACCTACTATTTAATAGCACAGCAGGATGACTATAGTCAACAATAATTTAATTGTATATTTAAAAATAACTAAAGGAATATAACTGGATTGTGTGGAATACAAAAGATAAATGCTTGAGGTAATGCCTTATTTACCCTGTGATTATTACACACTGCATATCTATATCAAAATATCTCACGTATCCCCAAAATATATATATACCTACTATGTACCCAGAAAAATTTAAAAATTAAAAAACTTTAAAAAAAACAAAGAAACAGAAAGAAAGAATTTAACCTTACCAAAGAGAGGTATGGCTCTTGCCTTTGGCCCTGGAGAGGCCATTTCTAAGCCCCTGGAATGTCAATCCTGATGGAAGTGTATTTCTTTCCCTGGGGACCTTGGGCCAGCTGGATAGTAACAGTGTGATGTGGGGCGAGGGTTTGGGTCATACGGTATCAGTTGGCCACCGGAAGGGCTGGAGATTTGAGACTAGGATCAGCCACATGGGCAATCAATCACCCCTAGGTGATGGAGCCCCAAATAAAGACTCTGGATGTGGAGGCTCTAGTGAGCCTCCTTCACCGGCCACATTCCACGTACACTGCCACACCCTGTGCTGGGAGAATAATACTTTCTTGATTCCATGAGGAGAGGACAACAGAAACTCTGTGTTTGGTGGCCTTCTGACACCACCCGGTGCCATGTCTTCCCTTGGTGGATTTTAACTGGGGTCCCTTCCCTGTAGTAAACGGTAACCATGAGTATAACAGCTTTCGGTGAGCTCTGTGAGTCCTCCTAGAGAATTACTGAATCCAAGGGTGGTTTGGGGAATCCCTGAACTTGAAATTGGTGTCAGCAGTGAGGGTGGTCTTCAGGATTGTCCCCTCCAACTTTGTAGTTGTCTACCTCCACATAAACCATAAAGATGATGGGAATGGAGGAAGCGTTACTGATGAAGAACCACAGACTTTGCATGAATAAGAAGGTCTCCTGCTCTTTGTGGGCAGCAGCATGTGTAACTATGGCAAGTAGAATCTGGACATGGCAGCACAAACAGGGAGGGCATGGATGGAAGGGGACACATTATTTCTCAAACCCCTGGCCTCAAGGAGATCCTTCCTGCCTTAGCCTCCCTAAGTGCTGGGATTACAGGTGTGGGCCACCATGCCCTGCCAGAATGTACTATTTCTTATCACACTGAAGACATATGTTTTAAAGAAATGGCCACAGAGTCCCTGGAAGAATTCAGAGTGCTGAGAATCAGATGCTTCTACAGAACATTTCAAAAAGAACCAACCTGAATGGAAGGCTGGTACGTAGCAAGTGATAAACAAATGTCAGTGTAGTAAACTGAAATGTGGAAGACCTTCTTCACTGGTATTTATTTACTTAATGTAGGCTTGATTTAGGGAAGCACGTGATGACTTTAAGAATCTGTACTAATGAGGTCTATGACCATAGGTGAGGTCTGTGACCTCCCACTCTGAGGCCAGCTTCTTCATCTGTGAAATAGAAATGATTTCCACTTCA
The DNA here is from genome assembly GCA_963573385.1 of Cacajao melanocephalus. Lineage (NCBI taxonomy): Eukaryota > Metazoa > Chordata > Mammalia > Primates > Pitheciidae > Cacajao > Cacajao melanocephalus. The sequence goes on from CAUYLG010013781.1 coordinate 8,446, forward strand.
TCAGTTGTTTACGGGAACTAACTGAAATAATGTTTGCAATGGTTTACTAAAAATCCTGGCTCCCAGTGAACACACATAAAATGGCAAATGTTAAAACCAGTGAGAACACCATTGCTTTGGTGGGACAAAAAGGGGCCAAGACAGGAATTTTAGACGAACCAATGCTTTTAGCAACTGTTAAGAAACTACAGCTTAGTTGCCTCCCACCCCTAGTCTTACATGCCAAGAGAGAAATGATTGTTATTTGTTTATTGATTTGAGACAGAGTCTTGCTTTGTCACCCAGGCTGGAGTACAGTGGTACTTTCTTGGCTCACTGCCACCTCTGCCTCCTGGGTTCAAGTGATCCTCCCACCTCAGCCTCCTGAGTAGCTGGAAGTACCTGTGCATGCCACCATGCCCAGCATTTTTTTTTTGTACTGTTGGTAAAGGCAGAGTTTTGCCATGTTAGCCAGGCTGGTCTTGAACTCCTGGCCTCAAGTGATTCACCCATCCTGGCCTTCCAAAGTACTAGGATTACAGGCATGAGCCACCATGCCCAGCCAGGAAAGAATGAATCCTTAATGCACGAGAACCATAATGAGGATGCTGCAACCTCTGATGTGTGAAACAAGTTTGTCAGTCCCAGATGGTAATTTTGGGATTGTACTGAGTCACGTGTTATGTATTGCTTCTTTTAGTCATGTGATGCCCCTGCTACGCACTCTTTTATTACAATGGGGGTCCAGCCCTTTTTCCTTCTTAGCATGTTAAGAGGAAACATTCTCTAACAGGACTGCAGCAAAGCTGCCTGTCTCAGTGAAGACAAACCAGCTGTGCTCGCATATTGGAGAAAACCTTAAACAACTGGAGAGAAGCTTAAAAAACATTGGAATCAAACAGTCTGATGTTTGGGCCTTTAGAGTCTCTAAAAAGAGATTCTCCTTGGTTCTTTGTAAGTTCCTGACTAAACCTTTCCATTTTCAGCTGGCTGTGGCAGTACAAGGGCAGCCACAGTGAGAAATAAATGGAAATCCACATCTTCCTTGGACGCACAGGAATACATGCTATGCAGTCCACGTGGTGAGCTAAATGTTGATGTATTCTCAAAATTAAAGAATGTCCAAGGGGAAATTTAATCTCATTGCCTGGCCGTTCCAAACAAGAGGCTTTCTTCATTTGTGAACCCGTGGCAGGCAGAGTCATTTGGAAACTGGCCTATGGAGAACATTAGAAAGTAAAACGGTATCCCCACCCCACCTGCAAGAAAAAAGTCCAATTTTATACCCTTCAAAATAATATGTAAGATTTGGGAATCAGTTCTTTTGGTTTACAATTTCTAACAATTCCCTGGGGTCAAAATTGAAAGTAATGTTTGCAAGCGTGAAACCTGCCCACAAATGAAGATCAAGTTCAAAATTTTGGCAAGGATTGACAAAAACGAGGAGGTAAAGATTCAAAATTAAAATATAGCCATTTACTTTCATTACTGACAACAGTTCAAACCAATGTCCACCAAGATGTAATTCTCTTCGGATGCATTTAGCCATCTCTACATAAAATCAATATGTCCATACGATTTACAGAGAGGTGGCAGGCACTATCCCTCCTGCTGAGCCTCAGCACACCAAGAACAATCTTTTTAAGATTATAAATGTACAGCTTGATTACCATTGGAATACATTTGATAGTAAACATTTCACATGTGTGAAGAGAGAGGAGAATTGGAGAAGTTAAAAAAAATACCTGGTTCAATACCCACTTCTTCCTCCTCCATTATCATACCTCCCTGGAATTTTTTTTTTAAATTCATAATTCCAACAGAAATCCCATTCTTCCTGGATGCTATGGTAAAAATTGGAAAGCAGCACGTTAGCTATTCTCACATCATCAAAATGCCGACTCTCCAGCAAGCTCTCTGGCATATCCCTTCCTTGTTCCCAGAGGGACAGAAAGATACACAATGTGTTCCCCTTCCAGCATTCTGTATGCCAGATCAAAGTCCCTGCGGACGGTCACCTGGGATGTTCAAACACATCTTTTAAATGTGAAGGCATATAAGATGTGCACACAGTTTTGCAGGACTGTGCACACTTTTAGGGTCTGCTTAATAAAAGATCCAAATTTGGCATTTTCAGACTTTTAGCTTATTAAACAGGGAAAATGTAAAATGCATGACCTGGATAAAAGAGCCATTCTTCTCACTGGGCTCTCAGTTTTGAAGCCGGCTTCTTTGTTCTCAGTGAAAATTAGTTTGGTAACAGCTCCAAGTCCACAGTGGATGGTAAGCCCTGTCCCTCCACCCCCCAGTGGATGCTGGCAGGAGCATCCACTCTTGCTCAGGAGGGGACCTGGGCTCTACCAGTGTGCCTCAGCCTGAGAACAGCAGAGACACTGACGTTAGTTACCAGGCTGTTAATAAGGCCGGATCCAGAGACCTCACAGTCCAGCTAGCTGCTCTAACCTCAGCTCGAAGGATCGAGGGAGAGCATCTGTCCAAAACTGCCCAAATCAATTAACCTTCTCTAGTATTAGTTACTACTGAGGGACCAAGTGCTGCGTGAAAGAGCAAGAGGATGTCTCAGCCCATCATCAGGCAGGGCCTTCAGCGGCCATCAAAATTGAAGCTATTCTGGTCTGTAGCTGGGCACTGGACTGTCATTTCTCAACTGAATCGTAGGGACAGCATTAACTTCTCATCTTCAATCATAGCCTAAGACAGACTCCTAACACTCACTCTTTATATTCAACCTGGATTCAAAATACAGGTTAGTAGGATGACATCCATAGTAACTATACCTGGAAATAAACTTACTGGGATCTTTAAAGGTAATACTGTGGCCTTCCTTTCGTATCCCTCTCTGCATCTGTGGCAGCAGAGTTTGCCCAGCCCCCAGCACCTTCTCCCCAACACCAGCCAAAGCCCCAATGTGCCAAGTTTCCCAGAAAGTGATATATGTCAAACCAACTGGTTTAACAGAAGAAAAACCCTAACCCCACTAATTCTACCTAAACCATAAGCTTAAGGGCAGTGCCCACATTATTATGGACACAAGCTGCTGAGGAGAGGGCCATTAGCCAGGAGCTATGGTCAGAGAGGTGTAAGTTCAATCCCTTCCTTCGTCACTTCCCTGTGACCAAGAAAACCTCAATGTTCCACTCAGTGTAACTACACTTTAGATAGGTTTCTTCCTGACCATTGGCCTGTGACCTCCCTAATCCCCTGATGACCTAATCACAGGGACCACCTTCCCTAGCATCCTCCTGTCCTTCCTGCCAGCTCACCTAGTTCTGAAAAACCTTCCCACGTTTTGTCTCAGTGGAGTTGAGTTCAGTCTCTACCCCCTGCTGCAATAGTCTTGAACAACGTCTTTCTGGCCCATTTGACTGCTCTGGTACAATTTTCCTTTTACAGATCTGGTGCTGTGACTTACATAGGATGAAATTCAACATTAGACCCTCAGCCCCTCACCCAGGACCTATCTGTGCACATTTGGAGCCACTGTCTTCACTCCTGACTGACTGGTTGGGGGACCACTGGTGAGGCCACTCCCGACCCAGTCCCCTACACAGTGGTGTGGTTAAAGCATGCATGGTGTGGACAGATCCTGATTCCCAGGACTCTGAGTCAACCCCCGAGGCTGGGTTAGAGTCCCAGGCATCTTCGTGTGGAAAGTCTCACTGGTTTTATACCTGGGACATCTTACAGAGACCGCATTTGGTTGAACTGTGGTCCTTTGGTGTTGAGAACACTCTTCCTTTGTAGAGATCTGCTTGGATTTTCTTCCTTTGTTGCTGTTACTTTGGGGCCTCACCTGTCCAGTCCTGCCCTGGTGCCCACCTGTATTAGTCTGTTCTAAGGCTGCTAATAAAGACATACCTGAGACTGGGCAATTTGTAAAGGAAAGAGGTTTAAGGGACTCACAGTTCCACATGACTGGGGAGGCCTCACAATCATGGAGGAAGATGAAGAAAGAACAAAGCATGTCTTACATGGCAGCAGGCAAGAGAGAGCTTGTGCAGGGAAACTCCCATTTATAAAACCATCAGACCTCATGAGACGTCTTCACTACCACAAGAGCAGCATTGTGGAAAGCACCCCCATTTTTCCACCTGGCCCTGCCCTTGACACGTGGGGATCATTACAATTCAAGGTGAGATTTGGGGGAGGACACAGTCACACCATTTCACCACCCCTGCCATGATTCTTACCCTCCTGCTTCATCGCCTTGAAGACTCCGGCTGGCAAGATGCCCACCCCATGTTGCTGACTGTACATCTCCCTCCCCTCTGGCAGGATTTTACTGAGGATGATGTAAACCTTCCTCAGAGCCATGAAAGTATTTCTAGCAAAGAGACGAGATCTGTTCTGACCTGGGATTATGAAAAGGTCAGGCCAATGATAAGGACGGAGGATGAAACCAAGGGAAGGAGGGAGATGGGGGAGACCCGATGAGCTCAGAGTGTCTCCCCAGGCACAGTGGAGAGGGAGGAGCACTGGGAGCATGGAGGGGGCCGAGGGAGGCCCTGGGCACCCAGGTCCGCTCAGGAGCAAGGCACAAGCTGAGTGGTGGAAAGCCCATGGAATGACTTAGTTTTTAAGTGCTTTTATTTTCAGTACATGCAGAAGATCATACAGGAATCCTTAGGGTTACTACACTCCCTTGATTTGCCAGGTGAGAATAAATTGTAATCATATTAAAAATTGCATATAAACAAATCTCTTCTACACCTCTGAAAAGCCACAACGACTTTGACTAATCCTTCCCCATCAAGGTTGCAACGCACAGGTCACCCCAGACAGGGAGGGCCAGCCCCGTTTGGTTTGCATCATGGAGATCTTATGATGTCTTCATCTTCAAGAGGACTCCAGTGAAATAAAGGCAGAACCTCAGCAGAACGTTCTAACCTGTAACACGATTTTGGCAAGGCTAGGAGATGGTAGTTCAAATACCCTTCTTATCATGCATTACATCTTCCAGGTTTGCAAAGCCACAGTGCTTCCAGTGCTGGGTTAATTTTGGATTTATTCATTAATCCAGCTAACACCCATCCTTGACAACTTTCTTGTCAAGAAGCTTTACTGCCGTGTAATAATTTTAAGTTGTACACGAGTGCTGTGCTGGAACCTGAAGCAGGGGGATTAAAAGTGGCAATCCTTCTGTCAACTCAGTCTTTAATGGGCATCTTCATGTTTCATGGACTTCATCTGGCTTCACGTGGCCCTGGGATTGCACACGGCATGCCAGTGCTTTGGGAGCAAAGCGCTAAATAATATCTCCCTCTCATCACTTGCTAGTCAAGTGTAAAGAGACATGGTGCTTGTTCAGTGAGACTCCCCTGCAAACACCACGCGCTTCCTTCGGGGACAATTCCAGGTCAGTGCACAGGTTAAGTGAACAACCTCACAAATGCGGAAATAACACAGGAGGACAGGCACCAATTCCAGAGAGTAGCAGTTCAGGAAAACTGTAATCGCCCCTCACCCCCGCTGCAGGCCACCACCCCTCCTGCTCCCACGTGGGTCACGTTGCATTTCCCAGGCACCTGCGCCTGGACTCAGGAGCAAGTCCAGACTGAGCCCACTCATTCAGAAAGAACCCTTTGAGTAGGCCCCTCAGTCTCCTCCTTCCAGCGGAAGCAGAGTCACTTATAATTTCCTACAAAGATATTCTATGGAGGCTCCTTCTCACTGCTGCTGTGGCAGGTTCTGACAGTCAATATGTTATTTTTCAGTGAACTAATGTAGTTCATTAACCCTGCATAACTGACAATTAAGAGATAGTGTCTGCAAAGCTTTGCTTTTCTTAATACCCTTTTTAATTGCAGGAAAAGTATAAGGCTGTCTTCCTCTCTGTCCTTCTTGCTGATGCACCTGAAATTCCAGACTTAGGGATTTTGCATTTTTTTTTAAAGTATGGCTTGCTAGATTTCTAATATTCTGTTTATAATTTGTGTAAAAGTGGGGAAAGGGGATGTTCCAACATTCATTATAGAAGTTCAAATTTAGATCAGTGTTTCTACAAATGCAGCCAAGTCCTATGTTAGGAACCTGGTCTTTCACAAATTCTCCCTGGTGATGGCCCTGGAAGGCGGGGGTGGGGGGGGGCTTAGATGGGAGCAGATAAAGGGGGCTGACAGAGCTGAAGCAGAGGGCCTGCATTGGCAAGAGGGCTGCTGAGGAATAACAATAATATCATTCATAGCAACAATCACAGAACAGCGGGGCCATGCATCGAGCCAGATACCCCTGGGGATGACCTAGTCAAGCCCCCAGCTCTCGAGAGACCTGCTGCCACCCTGAAGTCAAGTTCAACACACATGACCCCCTTTCCCACCATCAGCCCCTTCTCTGCAGAACAGCCAGCCAGCTCTGCAGCCCCTCAAGGGCTCCCAGGACATCCACTCAACATCTTTCCTCCTGCGAGTGCCACCTCACCACCTGGGGAAGCCTCTGTGCACACCTGGACAGGGCAGCCTGGCCTTTGCAGACTTAGCAAACCACCTCCTGGCCCAGGGCCCTTATCCCCAAACACAGACCCTTGTAAAATGAGGCGCTTCCAGCAGCAGGGGAGTCCGGGGGCTCTGGGGCCCCCTTTTGTCACATTTTGGTTGGGCAAACTGGGATCCAAACCTCCCCAGTCTCTCCAATGACGCCAAGCATCAGGGTTTCCAAGGCCCAGCTGAGAGAAGCTGGTCTCACCCTTAGATCACCTGGGCATACCTGCATCCCTGAAAGAGACAGAACACCCTTTCTCTGCTACAACATTCTGCCATCAGGATGAGCTGCTCACATTGATTGCAGGTTTCCCTTCCTTAGGGATGGAGCAGAGGCACCAGTGATGAGGTCAACAGTGGGTGCCTGGCTATTTATCCAGTGTTTATTGTGTCCTAGCCAAGGGTCACCATCATGACCATCACACCACCACCAGTGTCAGCACTGTTGGGACCATCATGACCATCACCATCACACCATCACCATCACCATGGTGACCATCAGCACCACCATCATCACTACTATCACCATCTTTGCCAGCACCACCATCCAGTCACTGCCACCTTGGTTCCCCATCACCGTCACCACCATTGTCATCATCCCTGCCACTGTCACATCACAGTCACCACCAAATTTCTGCTGCTTTGTGACCTGGATTTCTTAGGGTGGCTCTATATCCTGCTCACATCTCTGGCTCTCTCTACCCCAGTGTCTTGTTTAACAGAGTTATTTGAAGAAGGCTCAAATAAGCCGCCCCTTTGCTCCACACATGGTAGAGGTGGGCAGAGAAAGTGACTGGAGATGTTGGCAACATTCCAGGTGAGTGGAGGAGCAGGACCACAGCCACCATGGTGGCCTTGTCCTTTCCTTGTCTGCAAAAGGTCCCCTGTGGTGACAGCAACACTGTAGCTTGTGTGAACCCCACGCAGGTCCTTTGTCCTTATCATTTTCTCTGTTTCAGGTGGTTACTATAAACACAGGTTTGCTCCCTTTTAAGGAAAATTCACGCTCTGAAAGGAGAACTCTGGTACAAAGCCCCTGTAGCCATTTAGTAATTTTCTGACAAATTAAAACACTGATTCTTCTTTGTGCAGTGAGTTTCCATTTATTACCCCATTGTGAACCCAAGCTTCTCATTCTCTGTGTGTTAACTTGCTCACCCCCAGGAGAAGTTCTCCTATTATTCTCAGAAGCTTTGCTGCATTTATAGAACAACCGTGTCTTCACATGAGTACATATAATCACACTAATGATACAGCCAACATACAGAACACACCTTCTGCTCTAAAGATACCTCAGGAAGCTTCCTCATGGAGCTCAGCTCCGGAACTGCCTCGCCCATGTTTATTGTCTTCTGGAGGTGCTAGAGATCTTTCTGCATCCATTTTGTTCAAGGCAGCCTTCAGTATTCCAGAGATCAATTAATTCACATTATAGTGGCTATTAAGAAATAATATAGCTTCTCACTTTCAGCAGAGTATCTCAATCCCAGTGCTTTCAACCAAGTGGGTGAATTATTCATTGGTGTGGAAGCTGCCCTGGCATTGAGAGATGGATAGCAGCATCCCTGCTTATCCCCAGGGTGGACTCTACCAACTAGATATCAGTTCACAGTCCCTTGCTTTATGAAAAAGAATATTCCTAGGGATTGATAAATGCCCTCTGGGGGGCAAAATCAGCCCCAGCAGAGAACCAATGGCTGACAAGAAAATCTCAGATTCTTAAACAACTTAATGTTCTTCCAAACGCCAGCCGAAGATTTCACCCATCTTGTTGCCAACACATTCTACTTAGTGGAGAGGCCCGTTGTGCCTGAAGGGTAGAGATGGTGAACTCAGCACAAATGCTGGGCAGCAGGCTCCTGAGGGTTTTGCAGGCAGAGGTTATTTAAGAGCCATTGACCCTGTCCACCCACCTACCCATCTATCCACCCCACTCTCCACTTATCTACCCATGTAATCATCCAGGAATCCTTCCTTCTCTCCATCCAATATCCATCCATCCATCCATCATCCATCCATCTATCCATCATCCATCTTTCCCTCACCCTCCCTCCTCCCCACCTGTCTACACAGGCATGCATATTTGGCTCCTGTATGCCTGCCTGCCTGGCCCCGTGCTGCAGATGACATGTCAGGACTATACACAGGGTCATTGAGGATCTGAGTCAAGCACAGTGGCTCTCATGGTGGCTGCCCCACCCCATGGGGCAGTTTGGAAATGTGACAGGTACATTTGAGTTTTTCCAATGTCTAGGGATGCCATTAGCTTCTTATGGGCACAGGCTGGGGAAGTTAATGCACCTTGCATGGCATGGGAGGCTCCACATGTGGACACTTTCATGGCCTCTGGCTAGTCCTAGAAGTTTGGAATTACCCAAGTCCAGATCTTCATTTTCTTTTACATATAAACATCACCTGGTTTTTGTGGGATTTATTAAAATCCTTTACTGAATTTTTCAGAAGTGCAATTGCCATATGCACAGAAGGGAAACTGTCCTTTGTGCAGCTCAGAACTCTCCTAGAGTTCTTCACCAATTCAGAGAATCACACAACCCACAGGCATGCTGATTTGAGGCACTCACAACACCAGCCCACCCTGGGCTGTGGGTGTTTTCAGCTGTCACCTTCACAGAGGTTTCCTGGACAAGCCATAGACTTTGTGGCTGTGCTTTCTTCTGGGGTGCTTCCATCCTGAACATCACCATGCAGCGTGTATGCTTTCCATCTCATCTTCCTGTATCTCACAGTTGGACTTGATATTGACGTTTTCACAAAGCATATGCTTGTGGAGATGTAACACTCTGGGATGTTGCTTGTGGTGGTTACACAAATCTACAGGTGAGATGAAAAATTACATAGAACTTTTTGGGGTGATGAAAATGTGCTTGAATTGGTGGTGGTGATGGCTGCATAAGTCTGTGAATAAACTAAGAACCACTGAATTATATTAAAAGGGTGAATTTTATGGCATGTGAATTATAACTCAATAAAGCTGTTAAAGAAAATAAAACACTTAAATGGTTCTCAACTGCTTGCAATAAAATCCATGCTTCCTACCCTGGTCACAGAGCCCACCCTCCAAACCACTCCTGCACCAATGCCGCCTCACAGCGGGGAAAATTAACACCAGGTGCAGGCTCCTGAGTTTGCCACAGACCTCTGACCTTCAGGCTACCATATACACTGTTCCCCTGCCTAAAACACTGCTCCCTCCTGTGCCCCATCACCCCTACTCTGTCTTACAGGGTCTTCAGTAACAATAACGCATGTTTGACCAAAGTACTCCCCTCCTATCACAACATTCCCCCCAGGTGCATGTCCCCATCACAAAGTTCACCCCATGGTTGTGGCTGACGGTTTACTTTGCCGACTCCCCATCTTGATTAAAAACTCCGTGAAGATAGGAACTGTCTCTACTTTGCTCACCACTGTATCCCAGCAGCTGGCCCAGGGTGTGGGAGAAGGGAACTCAGTGAACACATAGGCAGGCTCATGCTGCAGAATTTCATCAGAGTTCTCACAGGTCACCAGGATGGCCATGTATTAGTCTGTTCTTACGCTGCTATGAAGAACTGCCTGAGACTGGGTAATTTCTAAAGGAGAGAGGTTTAATTGACTCACAGTTCCACATGGCCGGGAGGCCTCAGGAAACTTACAGTCATAGCAGAAGAGGAAGCAAACATGTCCTTCTTCACAAGGGGGCAGGATGGAGAAGTGCAGAGCAAAGAGGGGAAAAGTCCCTTAGAAAACCATCATTTTGTGAGAACTCACTCACTATCAGGAGAACAGCATGAGGGTCACTGTCCCCACGATTCATTTACCTCCCAATGGGTCCCTCCCACAACATGCAGGGATTATGGGAACTACAAGATGAGATTTGGGTGGGGACACAGTCAAACTGTATCAGGTTGCTTTTTGGTCTTTCAGATTATATCTTATAATTCTATAAAGGAAGATAGGCCAAATATTTGGTTTTTAAACACATAGAATCAAATCTACAGTCTGCAGATTGTCTGCAGGTGAGCTGCCTAGAAGGCACCATCTTTCTCTGTGGCTCTGGTTCTTATAGGTCGACTGCACCCTGGATCCAGCTCCACACAGAGCCTTTCCCATACACTAGATCCTTTACTTCTAAGGACTTAAGAAGTGGGTGGTAATAGCATCCTCCTCCCGTGAGAGATAGGACACTGGAGAAGGCTCAGAGAAGTCCCTTCACTTCCTGGGGGAACTCACAGCCAGCTGGGATTACACATGTGAGAACCCAGTGGGCTCAGCCCTGACATCTCTGCTGGGCTGCCCCACAGGAACCTGTATCTTCAAAGTGCAGTGCAAGTTCTTCTTCATATACACTGACATATAATCCTCCTCACTGCCACTGCTCCCATGACAGAAAAATGAATGCTTCAACTTGACAGTTTCAAGAACTGTAAATTGTTCAAGTTCCTGGATATCAAATGGTGACATTAAAATTACTTAATTTAATATCCTCAGCACACTCTTTCATTGGCTTTTCCCCCTTCCTTTCAAATTTCTTATGGCTTATTATAAACTCATATAATTACTTCCCAGGAAGTTTTATGTTCATTTCTTCATTTGCTTCTTAATAGAACCTTTATCCACACTGCTAACTTAGGAGAAGACACATCAATAGTTTAACTTTTCAGAAGTTGCAAGATTAAATGCCAGCTATGCTTTTTCTTAAGTGTGTTATTATAAGAAGGCAGATTGGTTAGAACCCAAGGCTGTGGTATAAATGGATGGTGGAAAAGGTGAGACACATAATAAGTGTCACTCATTTTTCTCTTTTTGTCTCACTCCCCTATTTCATACCTTCTCCATCTGTCAGTGGCCACTTTCCCAAGGTTTTACTGCCTGAAGCACAAGCCCTGTGAGGTCTCTACACATTAAAAAAAAATGCCTCAGAAAGATGAAGTGTGAAGAGTAAACCAAATCACACACTTCTTGCTTTCCCTGCCTTACTTCCATACAGCGTGGGAAAACTCTTCAACAATTGGAAGAATTTAAAAACTGAATAAATAGCAAAACTCAAACAGCAAGCTCACCAGATGAGATGCTTCAACAACCATCTCCACCTTTGAAATTCATTAACTAAAGCAATTTACCGAGCCTGCCCCAGAATGCATTATTCACACAAGAAGAGCCGCATCTGATAAATATGGAAACCTTGACTATTCTGAGGAGTCTGAATGCTTTTACATAAATTCCCACTAGGATTAGCAATCTTTTCAGAAATCAAGCTACCTACAGAAAGCTACTTAAGGTTGGCCTTTCTTCTCTATCAAGCAGTGTAAGAAAATCCTTAAACGAGGGACTAAGATCTATTACGGACAAGAGGCATCAGGCATCATCTCATATAATTTTCTGACACAAGAGATTAACTCCAAAGACACCTGGAACTCGACACCGAAGTCTGCTGCCTGCCTGTCTGTGGGCCCGGCCTGGGAAGAGAAAAGCTATTACTTTATTACAACCCGAACCCAAGGCTCCGACAGCCGCGCAACCCTGCAGTGGGGTCGGAGCACGGGCTGACCCAGCCTCACAATCCACAGACAAATTAAAGGAAAAGTGCAAACACTCCAGGTTCTCAGGCAGGGGCTGCAGCTGTTTTCTAAAGGACACAGAAGGAGTGTACGTCAGACTGACAATCAAGTTTACATTTTACAAAGTGAAGTTAAGTGTTAGGCAATTACCTGGATAATTAATTTTCCAATGGTTTCTCCCTAAATCATCTAAGTGCCTATGCATGAGAGAAGAGCTGGGAAGAATCTACATTCCCTCTTCATTTATGTTGTACAGATCAGGCCTTTGGGGACAAACGGCAGCTTGTGCGCTGGGCTCCCTGACACACCACGGCCTAGGAGCCCTCCTGCCCTGCCCAGAGCCTGCCCTGGATGCCTTTCTCCCAGCCTTCCACCCCTTCCTCCTCCTTCCCGTCTCCTCTCTTTAGTGCCCTCCTCCCTCCCACCTTCTGCAGTTTTGCTCAAGGAAGCCCCCAGCTCGCCTAGGAAAGTCCACACAGACTCTCAGGGCTCCAGGCAATCGTTACCCAGTAAGCAAAGAACCTACTTGGAAGGTAGAAGAGGAAGAAATGCTGCCACTTCAGGCTTTGCCCCAGAAGCACTTTCTCATTTGAACCTGTTAGCTTGCCTGTATCCTAGAAATAGTATTAGGATATACAACGGTATCACTATACCCATTTTGCAGATTTACAAAACTGCGGCTTCAAAGATGTGGCTTTAGGTAAGCAATAATCCTACCCGGGATTCATAAACAGGTCTGCCTGGGGCTGAGCACTCTAAACTACTCCAATACAGCTGAGACGCATCTGCTCCGTGGTGGCCCGTGCTGAGTTTCCTCCTTATATGCAGCTGCCTTTTGAAGCCAGGTGCCAAGCATCATGCCCGTCAGGGTTCTGCAGCACCAGGCACAGCTGCCTATCATAGGGTTACTCAAGATGCTGCTAGAGAATGTACACCGGCGGTAGGACGCCACGGAGGGAAGGAGCCCTAGAATAGCAGTAGAGCATCTATTCACACAAAGTCCCTCCCCTCTCCTGAGCCTCCAGGCCCCTCTCTATGCAGGCTTACCATCCAGATATATGGACTTCCTCACAAGTGGACTGTGTTAGATGCATCATGGCTATCTGGTGTTTTGTGACAGCACAAGGACTTCTCGGGGCCTGGGTCCACACCTCCAGGATTTTTTCAGCAAACTCCTGGGCGGCCACTGTTGTCAGGGCACTGGGTTAGTGCAGAGAGAACCCGCTCTAGCACCTCCACTCTTGGAGCACAGCAGGAGACTCTCCATTGGAGAGCAGGGTTTTCTCTGCCCTAACCCAGTGTCCTGACAACAGTGGCCACCCAGCAGCCTACTAAATGAATCCTGGCGCTGTGGACCCAGGACCTGAGACATCCTTGTGTTATCACAGCAAGCTCAGACACCTTCTCGGTTTGGGATGATGATGAGGGAACTGAGCTATTAATAGGAATAGACACAGATAGAGCCTCAAACATATTTGCAAAACCCAAAGCATATTTCAATATCAAAGCAGCGTTCGCATCTGAAGTCTTCCTTAATAAATCCTCTGTCAGGTGAAGACCCAACACAAAGGCTTGTTGCTATAAACTGTATCTTTAGAGGTTAGGGCTTGGTGCAAATCACACTGGATCCCAGCCCCCACTGCAGTGAAAACAGGCTTCAACAGGCATGGAGAGCTGTTTGGGGGAACCTCTAGCCCCTAGGGCTCTCCCTGTGCTGGGGGCTCTTTCCCTGCATGGCTGGGCCAATGCATGTGTGGAAGGCCGGATCGGTGGGTCCTGTTGACCCCTCTTGAAAGCATCATTTCCCCTAGTCTCAACTGTCCAGAAGGTTGAAGGCTGGGGCCTCACCAAGACCCTGTCCTGGGGGATTATACCAGGAAGTTGGGTCATACGGAGACAGCCCTGACTCACAGGCTTGGGTTAAACATTCATAAACAGAAGGTCATTTCAAGAAGACTTAAAAGAATCCACTAAGATAGTTTTGACTGTAATGACATCATTGTCAACACCATAGAAATTAACATACCCTCAAGTTTCCATTCTGAATAACGGTTGAGATGAGTCAGGTGCAGAGGCCAGCTCTGCTGCAAACTGCCCCGCCCTGCCCCACCCCCCCAACCCCCCGGCCCACCTAAAGGGAACATAGAGCTCCTGCTGGTTTTGCAAAAGCAAGGTATGTGAAAATGCCTTTTGTTCCCATTTAATGATAGGATAATTGAAACAAAGCATCTTTTCTGACTTGGTTATGGAAATTACCCTATAAACTCCTACAAAATACCACAGAATCTAGGCAGCCCTTCAAAATGGTATAGAAAATTATGTCTAACATGAAAATGGCCTCAGTATATGGATAAACTGAGGAGAAAAGCAAAAGTATTTGGTATAATTTCACTTCCATATAGTTAATGAGAAAGGCTAGAAAAGATATTTGTAGATCAAAATACTACCAGTGGTGATTTCAAGTTCTTAAGTGTTATCCATTTTCATTAAAATTCTCTACCATCAACATACGCTACTATTAAAATAATCTTTATAAAGCAATAAAAGTTGAAATTCTTTCTTTTCCTCCCTTCTCTTCATACACTATTAGGAGACCGTACAAATTAACATTTAAGCAAGATGGACGATACATCCGATTACAAAATATCCCACGTCACAGGCTACGGAGGGAGACTAGAAGGCAGGCTGGACAGTCCTTATTAGCGGGGGGACTCGGGGAGTGGCACTGCCAGGAAGAGTGGAGGCTAGCTTTCGCAGAGAGCTTGGGAGCAAACATAAGAATCAGGAATATGTGAATGAATGGCTGTAATTTCTCCTTTCCTTGGATCTGATGGTGGCTGGCCCAGCCATCCACACTGACCTTTGTTCGAAGGTCCATTGGTCCCTCGTGGAGATAAATGCACCATGCTATGGGGCTCTGAGGACAGCCTTGGCTTGGGTTAAAACGCTAGCGTGGCTGGCACCAGTGCCCCTTGAAGCAGCAAAGATTAAGCCTGAACACCCCCGCCCAGCCCCTGGCACTGTGCACAGTGGGCAGGTGCCACCCCAATCCCCAATTGCTTCCCCAGAGGCCGTGTGTGAAGTGACAGAAGTTAATGAGGATCCAGGTTTTAAAAAGTAGAGGAAAACTCTGCATATGCAGGACCCAGAAGCCCCTTGACGTGACCTACTATAGAATCAAGACACTGCAGCTGGCTTCTAATGAAAACGTAAATGCGCCAGGGCCTTTCATGTTATTTTTCATGCTGTTATTATTATTATTGCTATTTCTCCATCACTAACCTCAAAGATTGGCCTAAAGAAAGAAAGAAAAGCCTTTTCAGAGTATCCAAAAGAAAACCTCAGATGCATGGGTGCCTGTTTATATATTCATTATACAGACCTGCACATGCACACGAGGAAAACTTCATCATAACAAGGCTTAACACAATGACGATTTCGGAGGCTGGGTCTATTTAAGTCATTTTTCCTACCACCAGAACGGTGATAATGCAATAAATAACATTCCTCCTGCTCCTATCACAGCACAGAGCCAACTAAATTCACAGTCTGCTTTGTCCCTTCAGAGATACCCATTATCTCCCCAGAGAACACAATGTCTGTTTATTTTACAAAACCCCCAACACAAATGGAAATAAAAAAACACATTACGGAGGAGATTGGAGGAACCTGCGCCGTGATGTATGATTAACCGCACTTGGTTGAGTGTGAGTAGCAAACAACACCAGACAACCCAAATTTCCAGTAGTTTTTCTCCATTAATTTCTACATTCTGCTCATAAAATGTTCGCATAATACCTGTCTGGTCTGGAAGAGTACAGCGTTGTTTAATAAAATTCTCTTACGGAAACTATAAAAGCACCTTCTTCATAGTCAGTAGAATGTAAAAACAAGGTGCCCAGCTGCCCGTGATTCCGGGGACACAGAAGGAATTAAGTGCAAATGTCTCCTGGGGCATTGGCTTCCAGCCAGCATGGAGTCTAGAGGCCAGCTGGGCTGAAACAAGGCAGCAAAGCCTGGGCCAACCCACTTTGAAGATCTTTTTGGTTCTTTTCTACCTGGACTGGGTATGGAAATCAGCATAGAAGGCCCCATGGAAGAACAAGAAAGGCAAACAGGATGCTGGTGGCAGAACCGTGGGAAAAGCCCATGACCTCCAAAAAGTAAGTTCACGCTTCAGGGTGTTGGGAAAATAAGAGAAGAAGGAAAATGAAGGAGGAGGGAGAATTCAGGGGTAAAGTGTCAGAAAATACGATGAAGGGAAGGTAAAAGAGACGGTTATGGAATGAGGATATTATTTCCAAATGAGAGTCTTGTACATTGTTACATGTTTTAAAAAGCAAATAAAAGTAGAGTTTGAAGATACAAGCAAAAGGTGGCGTCCTCTCTGGCCAAGTCTTATTTTTCCTGTTCTACCCTTGCTCCTATCTCCTCTCCTCCCTTCCTATGCTTTATTAAAAATTTCCATGCACCAATCTCAAGCTAAAAAGCAAAAAAAGGAAGAAAGAAAGTAGGATGAGCAGGGGAGAGAAAATGGATCTGAACAGGAAAGGGGAAAGTAGGAGATCCCGAATGATCAAGAGTAAGTGAAATGGAACAAGACTGAAAAGCATGACTTCTAAATACCAGGAAAGCCTTTCTATCAAAAACACCATGCATAGGCCGGGCGCAGTGGCTCATGTCTGTAATCCCAGCACTTTGGGAGGCCGAGGCGGGCGTATCACCTGAGGTCAGGAGTTTGAGACCAGCCTGGCCAACATGGTGAAACCCCATCTCTACTAAAAATACAAAAAAAAAAAAAAAAAAAAAGCCGGGCGTGGTGGTGCATGCCTGTAATCCCAGCTACTTAGGAGGCTGAGGCAGGAGAATCTCTTGAACCCGGGAGGTGGAGGTTGCAGTGAGCTGAGATTGTGCCACCACACACCAGCCTGAGTGACAGAGTGAGACTCTGTATCAGAAACAAGGAAGTAAACAAATAAAAACACCACGAATAAACCTAAAAGATAAACAAGGCTCCAGGGCCAGCGTTCTGGAGGAAAAGATGCCAGGCATTGGACCACAGATGCCCTTCTTCAGGGCTGTGGGGGAGGACCAGCTCTGATGGATGGGACACCCTCCTCCCCATGTCAAATCAGGAAAGGGCAAAGGACCGCAGTCCAGCCATCACGTCACATCCTGGGAAAGGTCTGGCAAGTCTCCACCTTCAATGCTGCAACATGGCTTTCCTGCTTTTTCCTTTTTTTAAAATTGAGAGCACAGTTAAATATAACATGAACCGGGTGTCTTCTGAAGTTGGTGAGAAAACTGCATCTCTAGAACTAAAAGTAGAACGGCCTTGGTCCCTTCACTTACTGCTGACCTGTGGGAAGAAGGAGGGAAGAGGAGAAAGGATGGGGAGAGGAGGGGCCGAAGGGAAGCCTGGGAGGTGTGAGGGGCATTGGTCTTGCTCAGCTCCTCGTCACTCCATCCTGGCTATCGTCGGCACTCCCATGCCCTGCCTGCCTCAGAGGGCCCTCACTGTGGCTGGTCTTGGCATGGGGTGCTATGGCCACCCACTTTGAAGGAGGGACCTAGGGCAACAGCTCATGCCTTCAGCTTGGCAAAGCGGACCCTTGCTTCGGAGGAGTCAGACGCTAAGCACTGATGCTGTCTCGCCTGGGGATGGCTGGGGCCCTGCCTGGCTCTCCACGGGCCCCTTGGTTCCTGGAGATTGTTCAACTGGGGTCTCCCAGCTCCATTGATTCCAGAGCTCCCTAACAGTCTTTGAATCCATTCCCTGGCCAGAGATGGCCGGGGTCAGGCTGGGATTCTTGTGATAGGGTGTGGGGGAAGAGAGAAAAGACTACGGACAAAGATTCCCCGAACAAAGCACCAAGATGGGAAAGGAAAATGCTTCATCACCACACGCATGTACGCACACAGATATTCATAGATACACATATATACACACAGACACAGATGTACACAAAGACACAGAGATACACAGAGACACACACATGCAGAAACACACAAATATACACACAGACGCACAGAGACACATGTATACACCCATACATGCATACACACACACAGATACACAGATACACAAACACATATATACACACTCAAAGACAGACACACAGAGGAGACACACATATAGATACACATGAACACACACAAAGATAAAGAGAGACACAGCTACATACAGATACACACACACACACACACATAGAAACACGCAAATATACACACACACAGAAACACACAGATACAAATATACACACAGACACAGATGTACACAAAGACACACAGATATTCATATAGATACACAAATATACACACAGACACAGATGTACACAAAGACACAGAGATACACAGAGACACACACATGCAGAAACACAAATATACACACAGATGCACAGAGACACACATATACACCCATACATGCATACACACACACAGATACACAGATACACAAACACATATATACACACTCAAAGACAGACACACAGAGGAGACACACATATAGATACACATGAACACACACAAAGATAAAGAGAGACACAGCTAC
>CAUYLG010013784.1:184-40528 GCA_963573385.1 Cacajao melanocephalus
GAAGTTTTTTCTGTTTTAGTTTTCCTTCAGCGGACGCCCTTTCCCCACAGAGCTTGGCCTTCCCAGGTTCAGCTGTGCTTACTGTGAAACTCTCAGTCCTCAGCGCTTCCAATTGCTGTTCTCCTTGTGGGGATGGGACCAGCCCAGCCCGACTCAAAGGGCACCCCGTCCCGTATACTCCGCACTGAGAAGTGCCGCGCCAGCCAAAAGAGTCACTCTGGCGACCTGTGTGGCTCCTCCGCTGCGTATCTCCCAGTTTGTGGGCAACAGAAATTTGTCTGAAATTGCGGCGTCCACTCGCTCTCTGTGTTTTCACTGGGAGCTACAATCCTCAGCTGCTGCTAACGGCCATCTTGGATCTCTCTCCGCCCGGTGATGAAATTTTTTCTGTTTCTTAGTTTTCGTTTGGCGGCCGCCCTTTCCCCACAGAGCTGGACCTTCCCGGGTTCCGCTGTGCTTGCTGTAAAACTCTCAGTCCTCAGCACTTCCAATTGCTGTTTTCCTTGTGGGGATGGGACCAGCTGAGGCCGACTAAAGGGCACCCCATCCCGTATACTCTGCACTGAGAAGCGCCGCGCCTGGGCGCCGGCAAAACAGCCACGCCGGCCCAAAGAGTCGCGCTGGCGAGCTGTGTGGCTCCTCCGCTGGGAATCTCCCGGTCTGTGGGCAACAAAAATTTGTCTGAAAGTGTGGCGTCCACTCGCTCTCTGTGCTTTCACTGGGAGCTTCAATCCTGAGCTGTTGCTAATCGGCCATCTTGGATCTCTCTCCAAGTTATCTTAATTCTTTGTGAAGCCAATGAAGACAGTAGATTCTCTATTAAAGTAACCTGTACATTTCCATCATAGAACGAATTGCAGTTTAAAATTATTCATTTTCTTTCTCCCCCTGGAACATTCTGTAATGGTAGCCTTACAGTAGGACCTTAATAAATATTTATTGAATATGAACGGATGCTCTTCCTCACCAGTTGAGAGGAATGCACCTATACATAATACAAATTATTTAACAGTAGTTAGAAACCTTAAGCCTTTTCTCTATTTGCTACCAGACTGATCTTTCTAAAATAGTACTTTTAAAAGTTCAAACTTACTCTGTGCCAGACTTAACGATAACTTTTGGGAATACAGAGGCAAATAAAGACATCATTCCTGCATTTTATGGAATTTGGAAATAAAGGGAAAGAAATGCTTAAGTCTCCTTGTACAGGCCAAGAAAAACTTTGTAGAGGACATTTGATATCTTTAAGGTTCTTTTCAGCCAAAAAAATTGTATAATTCACAGGTGCCATTTTCTGTGGCAGTAGGCAGAAACCTGGGTAGCTGCAAAGAGAAGACAGATAACTGCCAGCAGGGTATTTTTGGCTGTTCCTGAGGCTGCCCTCATTCCATTTAACTTGAACGTTTACATTAGCCTGAGGAGTAATTTTGGAACTTAAATCTAATTGCTTACTAAATAGAGATTATTTTTGGATTATTCATTATTTTGTTAGCAGAGATAATTGAAAGGAGAATTTAGTAATGTTTTATGTGACTTTACTGAAGCCAATTCAAGCCTTATTGTTTAATTTTTGTTTGGTTAACAAGGGAATCAGGAGACAGCACTTCGAACTACTGATAGATTATATAACTTATTTATCATGTTTATTTTCTCTTTCAATCCCACTAGAATGTAAGCTCTATAAGAGTGGATTTTTGTTCTTTGCTAAATAAATATTTGTGAAATGAATACTTAGGAAGTCATTGGTAGCCTTACCAGGGTAGTTTTAATAAAGTGCTAGAAGTGGAGCTGGTTTACATGGTTGAGGGTTGCCTGGGCTTGTGATTCAGAACCAAACAGTAATAGTAGTAGTTTTTTTTTTTTTTTCTTTCTTTCTTTTCCTTTTGCAAGTTTGGTGGTAAGGGAGTTATTTATGAAAATTCTCTTCTTTTTACTGCTGGTAGCTTATAAAAGCTTTTAAAATTAACATGTCCTCTTGTTTCTTTTTAAAACTTAGATGAGTTTTATATTCATTAAACATGTTACTATAAACCATATAATCTCAACTACTTAGGATTTTTTAGATTTTTAGAAAAAGTAAAAATTTTAGGTATTTTCCTCTTTACGTTAAATACAGCTGTGAAATGGTGTATCAATAAGTGGTTTTTGATTAATTTTATTTTTTAGTTACTAAATATGCATCAAAGTAAATATATGTATAAATTTACATTATTTAAAATTCTAGAATTAGACATCTGTCTAATGAATGCTGTTCTAAATGTTGCTAAATGATTAATAGTAATTAAAAGGTTAAATACAAGCTGAAGAAAGCTTTGGATTTTGAAATGTTTGCAGCAGCTAGTAATCTGACTGATGCAGACGTTTTTGTCAAAGTTGAAAAAGTTAGAGCTAATTAATTTCTTGGGAGACATATGATGCGATTGTAGGTGTGATAACATATTTGAGTAACATATGGTAGTTATGGGGCACCTTTCTAATGACTGCGCAGCCAGTTAAATATAGACTTTTTTGGTTTCATTTATTTCATTACCATTCTTTGTCTGTGTATTTTTAAACCAATTTTGTTTTCTATAATAGAGGTCAGTACCTGGGATTTCACAATTTACATTTAAAATATTAATAGGAATATAGTAATTTTGAAATTGAAATAAATTTTAGTGAAAGTTTTCTTAAAAATACAACTATTGCCTACCACTGTACTTGTGTATGATACTTTTAAGGTTAAATAAATCAAATGTATGGGGAATTTTTTTTCCCATAAGGATTTATTATTTACCTTTTGACTAATTTTCTTCCAGCCCCTTTTACTTTATATATAATTTCAGTTTCTGAATATTAATAATGACAGATTAAAGAGGAATCAAAATTATTTTTATATCTGTTATTCAAATAGTATCTAACACCTTGGTAGAGAAAATTTTGACATGAGAATTTTGCAAATACAAAGTAGTGACTTAAATTTATGTTTTCATTTTTAAAGGTTGAAATTTTACCAAAGTTTATATGATTGTAATCTGTTGTATAAGCCCCAAATTTTCTATCATTCAAAAATATCCATAGTGAAATCAGAGTTCAGGGTAAAAATGTTTGTGGTGCTGCAGAGCCAGCCACTGGAGGGTGTCCATGTTAACTTCTTAGTCTCAGTATTCTGCTGATGAGACTGATGAAAAAGAAGACTGTCATTTACAAGTCTTTTGAGATTAAAGCAAAAGTACTGTTCGTGCCCAAAATGGAAATAAACAGAAAATGAATAGAATTTTAAATCTTAAAGGAAATATAATATGTAAATTCTAGAATTAGTAAGCAAATAACTAACATTCTTTTGCTTTTTACTCAGAAATGCTAGTCAGTAACTAGTGTATTTTTGAATATACTTAAAAATTTATATGCAGCTATGAGGTTCTAATAAGTACAGAAACATCTCAAATAGATTTACTAAACTTTTTTTTGACATTACTGTAATCATTTTGATTTAAACTTGACTATCCTATGAAGAATTTTGATGTGTACATCTGCTGTGTCACTCCTTCCTTGTTGTAAATCTGTTGCAGATTTTCCCCTATCAGTTGGCATGCTTTTAACCAATAGTGATAAATAGATATCCATGAAGGACTGATAGAATCTTTTGTCCTGAATGGGCTTTGAACTCAAGCCTAAAGGAAAATATTAAGGTGAACTTTCAAGTGATGCATAGTAAAGCACTACCTTCTCGTTCATTTAATACAATTTGTAAAATTTGTATTATTACATGATTATGATAGCAGGATTCTCTGAAATATACCTTACCCATTGGAAAATTATTTTGGGGGGATATATTCTGAGGCTGGAAAGTTTATATAATTTTTAATTGATAAGATTATTCTAATTAGAACCTTTAGAGACAAAAATTCTGCTGATAGGCTATTCAGTTTTTAAAAATGTATGGGAATTTCAGAAGAATAAAATGAGAAATTGGTTTTAGTTTATTAATTATTAATGGCAGTAAAATAAACTTTGTATCATTTTTCTTTATTAGAGTAATAAACCATACAATTTTGTATAGCTAATAGGCAATACTTAATGAAGAATGAAGGAGATTGATATTTGATTTCATAGTTGAGTAATTATACTTAAAAATATCAGTTTTTTGCTTTCATAAGTTGCTAAAATATTTTCTACTCAGATAAGTCTGTCTTTATGTCATAAAATAAGTAAATGACAGATATCAGATACATAAGCCAATATTAAAATTAACTATAATATACTTGGCCCTAATCCTGAAAGCTCTGGTTCATTCTAGAAATGTTTCTGCAACAGTAAGTACCTGATTTTGGGAGATTAGAAGATTTACATTTTAAATACAGTGTCAATGATCTTTACTTTGCCATGCATAAATCACACTGCCAGATGTGCTTAGGTCAGTGTTTTAACCATTCACATATTTATGAAATTATTTCGTGAGTCTTGAAGGGACTTACAATTGAAAAGAGAAGGGGTTGAGAGAAAGTATGTTAATAGTCTTATTAATAGTATGGAAAACAGTCCGTTTGGAGCACGATGCACTCTGTCACATAGAAACAGTTTTTGGATGCTTTCATAGCCATCTGTAGTGAGTGGATCATTGATTATACATCAGTCAGATAAAAAAAAATAATTTTGACATTATCTCTTCTTCCTGAAATACCTTGCTTCTAAAAAATGTGTGTTAGCTTGATCAAATTATTATAAAAGAGTTTCAAAGGGGGCAGTTAATAAACATATTACATAGCAAATTTATTATCTATGATTTTTAGTATTTTCTGTTGACATAAATTTAAGAACAGATGATCAGCAGTCTAGACTGAGAACTAATGATTACTTTTTTCCCTTTAGGAAGGAAAGATATTTTAATAAACAAAAATCTATTCATTTCACATGATTTAGTTGCTAAATACATGCCAGCATTTCTTAGACACTCAGAATTCTAAGAAGATATTAAACATATTCTTCGGAAATTTGGGGATAACTGTAGATGTTTTTATTCATTTACATTTGCCAGGTATCCTGACCAAAATCTATTGTTTTGACTTTTAGAAATTGTCCTAGCATCCTAATTTCTTATGAGGTACTGGATTTGGATTAGTGACAGTGCAACATTGAGACGAGATATTCCAGGATAAAGGAACCAAAATTCTGTGCATTTTTACTTCAACAAGAAAATACTATATATGTCTTAAAATGTATTCATATTTTTCAGAGCATTTCATCTTTTCCTTAAAAAATTTAACATCGTTAACGGTATCTCTTCCCAACTAACATTTACTTCTTTTTATGTATCGAACACGGTGCTATGGGCTTTGCTTGTAGTTGTCATTTAATGTGTTTAAATGGTTAAGGGTAAAGTAACTCATGTGAGTGGGATCACACAGTATTTTTTCCTTTGTGACTGGCCTGTTTCACTTAGCATAATGTCTTTAAGGTTCACCCATTTTGTACCATGTGTCAAAACTTTTAAGGCTGAGTAATGTTCTATTGTATGTATATACCAAATATTACTTATCCATTGATGTCTTTTAGTTTTTATTTGTGTGAAAATGTATTCTTTTTCCACATTTTTAAAGGACGTTTTTACTGAGTAATACAGTTCTAGGTCAGGGTTTATTTTCTTTTACTCACTGAAGATAACATTTCTTCAACTTGTCTATTGAGCCTTTTATTTTTGGACATTGTATTTTTCAGTTCTCAAAATTTCTCTTCCAGATTAGACATGTCTCTTGTATAGTTTTATATTTCACTGAGGAAAATTTCAAGTTTGGCTTCTATCTCCTTGTACAAAGAGTAAATGTAGTTTTTTTCATTTATACTCTGTGTCTGATACTTTCAGTCAGTATTTGAAGTCCCTGTAGGTCCGTTTCTGTAATTTGTTGTTTCTTTTAGTTCTTGCTCGTTATAAATACCGCTGATAGTTATTATTCCTAGTAGTTATGTTACATAAATGGGCCACAGGTACTGAACCATTGCTCTAGGGGAAATACAGGGTTAGGTTCTTGCAAGTCTCTGGTCATATCTTCATCTACTGTTCAATTATATAACCTTGTTTTATGTGTGTTTCTGTTTGAAAACATTTAATATTATTTGTCAACATTGGACTCGTGGCCACGAACACTATAACTCATGCCTGAATGAAGCTTATTTAAACATATTATTATCTGAAAGGCACATTATAGCCTTCTTTTGCTGAGGAACACTAGATGAGACTTCAACACTACACTTGAGGGCCATTAAACTGAAATCACCAATAGGAAGCAGAAAAATGAAAAACATGGCACTAAATATAACATGAAAAAGACATTGTTTATAGTAGGAGAGCTGAAGCAAGAAGGCTGAGTGACACCTGGTTCAGCCTCGTCTGAGAACATGGGCATCAAGTGATTCAAATGTTTTGCTGCTCTATGCCTGCAAATAACCCCTAAAGCACCGAGATTTTTTATTACAAATAATTTTTAGGTGAGTAGGTACCTTTGCAAATATAGAATCCATGAATGAGGAGGATTGAATGTGTTTGCTCACATGGTATTTGAAATTATTTGCAGAAATATGAAGCCTCGGGCTGGACATGGTGGCTCCCATGGTAATCCTAGCACTTTGGGAGGCTGATGCTGGAGGACCACTTGAGCCCAGAAGTTCAAGACTAGCCTGGGCAACATAGCAATATCCTGTCTCCATGGGAAAAAAGAAAAAAAGCCAGATATAGTGGCACATGCCTGTAGTCCCAGCTATTTGGGAGGCTGAGATGGGAGGATACTTAAGCCCGTGAGATTGAGGCTGCAGTGAGCCAAGGCCACATCACCGCACTTCTGTCTGGGTAACCAAGTGAGATCCTGTCTCTAAAGAGACAAAGACAAATGAAGCCTTGAATAAAGTTACCTTCATTTTGTATTTGCTGGATGCCTTCGAGGCATTAGCAATCCGGGAATATCCTAACCCAAGTTTAAAGCCCAAATTCCCGATCCACTCAGATGACATGAATCTAGGGTGCAGATCCGTGCAAGATTTAGTTTATTTTTTGATTCCCCATTGATATTAAAGAATAGCCATTTGTGATTCCAGCTTAATGTGGGAATTATCAGAGTCCTCATTTTGTCTTAAGTTTTAAAATTGTTCTCAGTGGAGTATTCATCTGAATTATTTAATCTGATATTTACAGAAGCAGAACCTTCCTTTTATCCTTCTTAATATCTCCTGCCTTGTGATTTTCATATTACCATGGCCTCTTTTTCCTTCTTTTTCCTAGATTCATGAAGCATATACTACAAATGTTGTAAGATTAAGTAACTGTTCTCATTTAAGTGCATTTCTTAGACTTACACTAAGATGTGGCCTTCAGATTATTTTATTAATGTAAGAAATAAGTCCATTGATTTTAAAGGAAACCTGGACGTTGGAACAAAACCATGAATTTTCATTTTTTCTTTTTCATAAAATTATTAATTATCCATCATTGTTTTGGAAAGGTGTAGCATAAAATATGATTTAGTAATTTAGGTTTCACTTAAGTTTTCATTGTATTTTATAGTATAGGACTGGCTGTCATGAAGAAGTTATATTTGATGAATTCTCTCAACAAATTTGTCCTTGTATTTTTTTTCTTTCTTTTTTTTGGTAAGACAGGGTTTTACTGTTGCTCAGCTGGAGTGCAGTGCAGTGGCCCATTCATAGCTCACTACAGCCTCAGCCTCGTGGGCTCAAGCTCTCCCCTGCCTCATTCTCCCGAGTATCTGGGACTACAGATGCACATCACCACACCCAGCTAATTTTTGTAGTTTTTTTGTAGAGACAGGGTTTTGCCATTTTGCCCAGGCTGGTCTCAAACTCCTGTACCTAAGCGATCCTCCTGCCTCAGCCACCCAAAGTGCTGGGATTACAGGTATGAGCCACTCCCCTTTATTCTGCTTTTCAGGAAGCAGCCCCAGTGATCCTGCTTAAGTCAGAATTATTTGGTTCTTCTGCTCAGAAACCTCCTGTAGTGTCCCCTCTCAGTAAGAGCCAAAATTCCTTTCAGAGATCTATAGACGCTAGATCAGGTGTCCCCAACCCCCAGGCTGTAGACAAGTACATGTCCCTGGCCTGTTAGGACCTGAAACACACAGCAGGAGGTGAGCATTACCACCTGAGCTCCGCCTCCTGTCAGATTAGATGCAGCATTAGATTCTCACAGGAGTGTGAACCCTATTGTGAACTGCACATGCTAGGGATCTAGGTTGCACACTCTTTATGAGAATCTTAACTAATGCCTGATGATCTGAGGTGGAAGAGTGTCCGAAACCTTCTCCCCCTACCTCTTCCAAGGTCTGTGGAAACAATTTTCTCCGCGAAACTGGTACCTGGTGCCAAGATACTTGGGGACTGCTGCTCTAGATGATCTGGCTCCTCATTACCTTTCTGGGGTTTGTGCTAGTTCCTCCCTTTGCTTCATGCTCTAACCATTGTAGCTTTTTTGTCTTCCTGGAACATGTCAGGCATTTTCCATAGGGAAATAATAGCCTTGCTATTCCCTATGTCTAAAAAGCTGTTTCCCACAGATATCTGCGTTGAGCTTCCTCACATTGTTTTAATTTTCCTTAAAAGTTACCTACTCAATGAGACTTCCCTTGATTACTTTAGTTCTCCCCAAAGTATTATACTCTCTCCTTTCCTATGTTTCTCTTCTAGCATTTTTCATACTATATAACCTTTTTTCTCCCCCATGAAAATATGAACTCAATGAAAGCAGTGATTTTTGTCTACCATTTTCCCAGTGCCTGTCAAAGAATAGGGCACTTAATATTTGTCAAGTGAATAACAAATGAAATTTATTACCATACCCTATTTAAGAGCTTTAAGTATTAATTAGATAGCTGGTCACGGTGGCTCACGCCTGTAATCCCAGCACTTTGGGAGGCCGAGGCAGGAGGATCACCTGAGGTTAGGAGTTTGAGAACAGCTTGGTCAACATGGTGAAACCTCGTCTCTACTAAAAAGACAAAAAAAAATCAACCAGGTGTGGTGGCGTGTGCCTGTAGTCCCAGCTACTCAGGAGGCTGAGGCACCAGAATCACTCGAATCCAGGAGATGGAGGTTGCAGTGAGCCAAGATCGCACCACTGCACTCCAGCCTGGGTAAGAGACTGAGACTCCCTATGGAAAAAAACAAAACAAAACAATTATATAAATCTGTATCAAAAAGCAAGTAGAGACTACAAGTGTAAGAACTTTGACATTGCATTTGTTTTTATTTTGAAATAATTTCAAACTTACAGAAAAGTTCTAAGAATAATGCTTTTTCTTTCTTGCTTTTTTTTGTTTGTTTGTTTTGAGACAGTTTTGCTCTTTGTTGCCAGGCTGGAGTGCAGTAATGCCATCTGGGCTCACTGCAACCTCTGCCTTCCACGTTCGAACGATTCTCCTGTCTCAGCTTCCCCAGTTGCTGGGATTACAGGCACCTGCCACCACGCCCAGCTGTTTTTTGTATTTTTAGTAGAGATAGCGTTTCACCATGTTGGCCAGGCTGTTCTCGAACTCCTGACCTCAGGTGATCCATCTGCCTCGGCCTCCCAAAGTGCTGGGATTACAGGCATCAGCCACTGCACCTGGCCAATAATGCTTTTTCTAATGAACCATTTGAGAGTGAGATGCTCTCTTAACTGTTGATTACTTTGGTGCATTTTTGTAGCATTGACATTCTCTTATGTAAAAAGAGTATAACTATTAAGGCAAGATATTAATAGTGATATATCAGTCACTGTCTAATCATCAGACCCCATTCAGATTTTGCCAGTTCTTTCGATAATGTCTTTCATTACGGAATTCTAACCCAGGATATGTTGATTTGATTATCAGGGCTCTCTAGTCTCTTTCATGTGGAATGTGTTCACAGTCTTTACTTTTATGACTTTTATGCTTTTAAAGATTACATGCCAGTTATTTTGTAGAGCATCCCATAATTAGGGTTTGTCTAATGCTTCTTCCTGATTAGATGTAGCTTGCACATTTTTGGCAGCAGTATCATAAAAGTGATGTTTTGTTCTTATTGTATTCTGAATTGATACTCAATTTTGGTTTATTCCATTATTACTGATGTAAACTTTGATCACCTGAAGGTAGTGACTACTAGTTTTCTCCACTGTAGAGGTACTCTTTTTGTCCTTTGTTATTTTCTAAGGAGGTAATTTGAGACTATGTTAATATTATGTTTCTCTTTCACTGATTAGTTTTAGCATGTATTGATGTTTCTTGCTTGATTTAATTGTGACTAAGGTGAATGTCAAGTGGTGACTTTCTAATTTGTTGTTTCTTCAACATTGATTAGTTGGGATTCTTTTATAAGGAATCTCTCCATTCATTTATTTATATCAGTGTGGGCTCATGGATTCTTTTATTCAACAAATGAGTCATAATTCTTTAGTGTTCTGTATTTCGATGTGCAGAGTGTCTCAGATTTGGTCAGTGGGATTCCCTTCAAACATCTATGTCCTTTAACATGTCTCTATCATTCTTTGAGTACCTTCTTACTCTGGCACAATAAGATGTTCCAAGCTCTGCTTGTGATATCCCTGCTTCAGCCCTGGAATCATCAGTTTTCCAGGGAATCCTGATTCCTTTTTGTGTAGAGAATGATATTTAGAACTCTAAATCTGGGTATTAATTGCGCTCCTGTATTGAGTGTCACTGTTCTCAAGCCCTTTCAGTAAAAAAAATAAAAAATAAAAAATTAGGAAATAATTGTATGCCATGCTCATTTATGCTTATGATTTCTACATCTGTATATTAAAAAATGAATTTGCATTGATATTTCAATTTCTGACCCACACCAAAGGGTTCATTCTAGCTTCATCCTTTTTATATTTGTAACTTCCAGTTAGAAACTGGGGTTCAGTTATCTATGTGACTTATATGGTTCATCTCCTGTATATAACTAATCTCTCAATCATGCTGGCCACCACTCCTTGTGGTCACTTCTCAAAGGAGCATGCAACCTAGATCCCTCGTGTGCGCAATTCACAATAGGGTTTGTGCTCTTATGAGAATCTAAGGCTGCAGCTGATCTGATAGGAGGTGGAGGAGCTCAGTTGGTAATGCTTGCTCACCTGCTGCTCACCTCCTGCTGTGCAGCCTGGTTCCTACCAGGCCACAATCCATGGCCCAGGGGTTGGGGACCCCACACTAGATGACAGCAGATTCTACCTTTCCATCCCTCAGCACATTTGCAGCAGTCAAAAATGTTTCTGTATGTTGCCACACGTCTACTGAGGGTGGGGAGCATGTCGCTACTCCTGGTTTTGAGTACCACTGCTCACAGTAGAATCAGATGTAGATACAGACATTCTATACAGCTAATCATTCAGTGTAATTATCAACTGTGATAAATGCTAATTATGAAAAGTACAGAGAGCCGTGAGACTATAACCGAGAAAATAATGACTCCATAATGAATTTGGAGTTCATTCAAACAACTCAGTTTCTCTTGAGTATATAGTAGGTATCTGATGAGAAATGAAACTTAAGACATGGTCTTTTATTTTAAGGATAAACTGGCTGTGTATCTTCCAAGCCAGTACTCTTTTGAGAGTGAATGAGTACTCTGTTAATAAGGAACCTGGGACAATAAATAGAAATGAGGCAAATTCTATGTAAGGACTTCCATAATCTATTTCCATGCTTTCATTGTCTACTCAGGGGAACAAGACCAGTATATGAAACACTAGAGAATCATTCAAGGCAGTATATAAATTAAGTGCTGACCTGTGTCACAGTATTAGAAGAGAGGTTCATTGTTACATCTCCATCTTGGCTTTATAGAAGGCTTCATGGGAAATGCTGGCATTCTAGCTCTTCAGTTTAATTCTAGAAGTTTGCCATAAAATGTCTCAACGTTCCTATTCAGTTATTTTACACTGTACTACGTAAGCCCCTAACCTATTCAAGAGTTGTGTTTGATATAGCTGACAATGGAGAACAGCTGGAGAGTCTTGATGAGGTGTATATCATGATGAAATGGTTACATCTCCTAGAAAAAAAACCATTTTTATACCAACCTTGATCAGTATCGAGGTACAAAAGAACAGTATTATACAACTGTCAAATCTAGATACTGAAATAATATTTTTTTCTTAAATCAAATTTTATAGTTTTTTTTTTTTAAATTGAAAACAGATTTCCTTGGATCATTCATGTAAGGGGACATTGTTGGCTTATTTCTCTCTTAATTTTGGGGATAAATTTTGAAGATACTAGATTTTGAGCAACTGTATGTTAAGGGGGGGGAAAAAAGGAAGAAACTGTTGGAAAGTAAAGTTTACTGCTTTTAGGTTAGTCTTAGCTTGCTTACATAGGAACTTTCTGCATTCAAATACCTTGCTTTATATTTCCTAGCTTTGTTTTTAAAATGTTGCTTTTACTTTAACTTCTTAAACTCCACTTACCACATAGATTATAAATTTATTTAACTTCATAGTCATGCTATTTAATTACTTTTTAAAAGGTTTATGCATGTCTGGGCGCTGTGGCTTATGCCTGTAATCCCAGCACTTTGGGAGGCCGAGGTGGTAGATCACAAGGTCAGGAGATCGAGACCATCCTGGCAAACATGGCGAAACTGTGTCTCTACTAATATACAAAACATTAGCCAGGCATGGTGGTGCGTGCCTGTAGTCCCAGCTACTGGGGATACTGAGGCAGGGGAATCGCTTGAACCTGGGAGGCGGAGGTTGCAGTAAGCCGAGATTGCGCAACTGCACTCCAGCCTCACAAAGGAGCAAGACTCCATCTCAAAAAAAAAAAAAAAGTTTAAGCATGCTCTTTCAGTTATTCCTTAGAAGCAGTTTGTATTCTTTGTGTTGCCTGTTGAAATCAGATGGTGATGTAGGGCTTAAATTTTGAAACATGGGACATTTGGAGAACTTAAGGCAAATCAAAATGGCATAACATAATGGAAGAAGCATGAAGAGCTTGCAACTGGTAGCAATTTCAAAAGGATGTAGGCAAAGAATATATACTAGGAAAGGGGGGCAGGAATTATGCCAAAGTTCTGTTTGCCCACTTCAAATGTCTGCTCAGGACGAATTCTGTACCTAGGAAGAGGGATGAAAACTTTCACTTCCTTTCTCCATCCCCACGGTATCATCCCAAGGTCCTAGAGTTAGAGTTGATTTAACTGGTACTAACTAGTGCTGTTAATAGGCCTTTATGACATCATCCTCAGATTTAACTATTTATATAATTATTCTCTAGAGCAAATAGGCCTTTATGACATCATAGGCCTTTATGACATCAAGTTAATAGGCCTTTATGACATCATCCTCAGATTTAACTATTTATATAATTATTCTCTAGAGCAAAGCGTTTAGAGTACCCAGAAGCTACAGTGAATTTCACGCCACTTATAAACCAGGGGACTACCTGCAAAATGTTTCTGTGATTTTAAAATCTAAAGTCTGTTTCAATTTGAAGAAAATAAAATGAAAAATTGAAAATACCAAATCTAAGACTCGTGTGTAATTGAAATGAGGTTGTTTTAGAAAATTAAATTTGGCAAGTGATTAATCCTTAATAAGGAGTAATTGTTTTATCTATTTTAGGGAAAAATTAATTTAACAAACCTATTATTATGTGAAATTTAGGTAATGAACATGGGTAGTACATAATTTCCGTAACATTTATAGCATCGACCACAAAAAGGCTGAATTAGTGTCATCAAATACAAAGAATGTTCATTTCAGAATCAAAGCTGTTCGGAAAGCACTGCTCATAGTTACCATAATTAATTCAACATTTCAGGACTATTTAAAATTGTTATATCACTTTAATGGATATACCTTTCAGATGCGTATATACCTGATTTTGAATAAGTGTATTTTTTGTACTTTTTATTATAGAAATTTTTTTTTAGTTAAAATGTTCTCTCTTTTAATAAGTTTTGGTTTTGTACCAAAAGCAGAGAAAATTTCAGTTATCTTAAATAATAAGACAGGTCTCCTAACTTGCACTGTTTTGGACCCTGTATACTGCATTAACCCAGCTCAGCAGCTGGCTGTGATTGGCTAACCAATCAGAGTACTAATTCTGTAGTGTCCTTCACCTTTTTCTAAAGCTAGTAGAGTTTTGGTTGAGTGGGGTGTAAATGTGAATAGCAGATCGGCTAATTAAAATGGTCTTAGATAGTTGTAGGCTCCAGAGCTGAAATTGCTGGAGGACATCCAACCTCCTGAAACTCTCTTGATATTGAAGAACTCACCTGGAATAGCTACAGCCTACTTTTGTGTCCCCCCTCCCTACCTTCTCTGCAAGCCCTATTCCCCTGTGGGCTGGGTCCTGTTTCAGCTCTCCATGCATGTTTCAGGAACTATTCCTGTAAACAAAGGTCCATTCAGCAATAGAATGCTTTTTCCATGTTGCATTTCTAAATAGGAGTCCCTACGTGTCACGCAGATTAAAGTGAGTGCCCCGCTCCCCACAACAGTGGACTTGATTTGCCAGGACCTCATAGCAGAATATCCTATCCGACTCTCTCTCCACTAGACTAAGGAGAAAAAGAAAAATAACAAAACAAAAATGAAGAATTTATCATTTTAAAAGATGAATATAGCATCCCCCAAAAAGAAATGATTAACGATTACATACATAAAATGTAGATACAACTGCATTTCTTGTGGGATTACTTACTAAAGCTTTCTTGATACGTAAATCTAAATTCAAACATTTGGCATGAATGTCCACTTCATTTATCATTGCCTTGAATGTGCTTTAAAGAGTCTGTCACAGCTGGTCTACAAATGGATTTTTGCACACATCAAAACTTACCTTGTGGCAAATGTCTTCTTATAAAATTTGTATAGATGCTTCAAATATTGTTCTTCATGATTCTGTGCTGCTAATTTTCCAGAAGTCCTTCTCTTTCGTAGTCTTTTCATTTTTTTGAGATGCATTTTAAAAAATTATGTTGTTTGGTGTAAATTAGAGTTGTGACAAATTATAGAGCAATTTTCACAAGTAAAATTGGGCCAGATAGCTCAAAATTAGAAAATTAATCCTTTTCCAAAGCATTATCTCACTTTCTGTATGTGTTTATAGACTAATAGTGTCAGTACCAACAGCTAAAACAAAAGTCAGTTTTCTTTCTTTTAAAAAAAACTTTATCATTCCTTTTTAATGAATTGAACAGTTATTCTAGTATTCACATTAATTGGCCGGGTACGGTGGCTCATGCCTGTAATCCCAGCACTTTGGGAGGCTGAGGTGGGCGGATCACAAGGTCAGGAGTTTGAGAACAGCCTGGCCAACATGATGAAACCTCGTCTTTACTAAAAATATAAAAATTAGCCAGCGTGGTGGTGGGCACCTGTAGTTCTAGCTACTCAGGAGCCTGAGGCAGGAGAATCGCTTGAACTTGGGAGGTGGAGGTTGCAGTGAGCCCAGATTGCGCCACTGCACTCCAGACTGGCCGACAGAGCTAGACTCTGCCTCTAAAAAAAAAAAAAAAAGTTAGCCTTAATCAACAAGCATTTACTAAAAGCTTACTGGTAAAGAGTAGTACGTTCAGATTTAAAGCATTTTGAAGAAATACCCAGAATTGGAGGACAAGGGCATTGAACTTGCCAGCCTTGTAAAATACTGTGTGTGTGTGCGTGTACACACGTGCATGTATGTGGGGGGAGAGAAGGTGGGAGAGGGAGGCATATAGTAGTTGCAAGTAAACATAATAGAGAATTTAAAAAAACCTTAGGACACATCTAAAGATGATACAAAATGTATGTTAATACAATATAAAATTTGGTTTATTAGGGACAGTGAATTATGATTGGAAATAATTAGGGCAAGTTTAAATGAGTTGGGTTGAAGCATTACTTTGAAGGAAAGGAGGGTAGTAAGCAGAACATAATTTTGAGCTAAATTCATAGGCAAATCAATTTCTATTTAGAAACTGAAGCACTTTCTTTATAAAAACAAGACTTTGCCTCTTTATTTGCTGAAATATACAAGACCATATTGCATGTAGCTTGTATGAGAAAGAGAAGGAAGCAGAGGAGTTATGAGGGAGATGGGACGAGAATAAAAAGATTGCTGCGCTTTAGATGCCAAGCAAGAGCAATTATTGTAGCATCATGTCAGGATTTAAGGACAACAAGGCCTCTAAAGGGGCCACTGATAACCTCATTGGTGACTTGGCAGAGATCAGTCTCAGTACAGTAGTGAAGATAAATAGCAAATTGCCAGGATTTGAAGAGTGAATGGATATTGAAGAAATGGAGACAGTCATCATAGATCTTTCTTTTGAGTTATTTTTTGATAAAAGGAAAGAAAATAGCAAGCCAAAGAAAGATGATTTTTGGATGGGGTGTGTTGAGCATGTTCATAGGTTGAAGGGAAGGAGTCAAAATGCAGATGGAAATTCTGAAGATCCAAGAGAGATCATCATTTGACATAATCAGATCTTAGAGACAGATGACAATAAAGATGGGACACAAGAGGGGTTAGTTCTTGAAAAGAAGACTGTATATGTCTTCCTTTGGTATAAGTAAAGGGGGTATTCCCAATGTTTCAAGTAGAGAGCTGGGAAGTTGAAGTTATTCATGTTTAATAGTTTCCCTGTTTTTCCGAAAAGTAAGGGTATTATAAAATGAGAAAGATGGGGTTTGGGGGAGAGGGGTTTGAAGAGGGGTAAAGAAGATATGGCGTGATTGCTTTAGAAAATAATCATATTATCATGTCAACTACAGATGAGTGAAATAATTTCTCAGGTTTGCATGAATTATGATAGATTTATTTGGTTTAGTTTTATAATTTAGCATAACAGTACTCAGAAGAGTCCCACATAAAATAGATTATATCATATACCTAGGATGGAGACTGATAAGATGTGTATAATGTAAGGAAAAGTAGATTAGAAAAATAATAGAATGATCAGGGATTCCATAGAGATAGTGAGATAAGTAGTAGGGACCTTTTCAACTGAGAAAATAGGGAGAGAATGGAGGACTAGAGGTGGTAGGGAAAAGGATGGAGGAAGTTCAGTAGAACTGAGCAAATTATAATATTAGCTTAAAGTGTTAAAGTTATTCATGCAACAGTATGTGAGGGCCTGCCCTGTGGTAAATACTGTACGTTTGTATTTACTACAGATGAAGTACCAAGTACTTCAGCGGAGTTACCACTAGATGTCACTGCGATTCATATGGTAGGGATAACCTTGACATGTACTCAAGATTGGGGCTTTGAAAGTCAGACCTGTATAAACGGACAATTTTTAATAGCCTATGCAGATCAATTCTTTATTATCCAGAAATCTTACTCATATAACTAAACTGCTTTTGAGAGACTATTTCCATTAGAACAGAACTCCTCAAATTTGAAAATTTCAAGTGATTAATACTGTCTTGGCATTATTGATTTATTTTTATGCTAATCACACTAAATAGTATTTCTCAGTGAACTTTAAAATTTTCTGAAATTCTGCAGAAAATTTTGTTACATTGTTTTAGTTACTTGTCTGCTGAATTGGTTCTGGTTTTATAAGGACTAATGAATTTTTATAAGCACTAATAAAGCTGTTTATTTCTAAGTGGTCAAGATTGTGCATGTGAACACCAAAGTTGTGTGTGTAAAGTTTTACTCTTCTTTTTTTTTAAAGTCCCATTCTTGTTTTCTAACCAGTCAGTATAACTTTGCCTCTTTATCTTCATGTTTAAATAAAGGATCATTTAGAAAGCTTGTCAGACTTGTGCATATCCACAATATTTCCAACTTGGTTCTTTCAAAACCTCAGGACAGTTGTGGGTAGCTATGGAATATACTTACTAAACAAAATGCATGTTGACTTCCCCAGAAACATAAACAATACCCAGACATACTATATGTTTTAAAAGATACATTTGTGTTTCTGTATTTTTTAATTTTTCCTTCATTTGACAGGGGAAAGATGGGAGATTATACAGCATAGCTAGAACCATTGGGGCTTAGTGTAAAACAATTTGCAGATCATTATGGTCAAAAGAACATAGCATCACATTTTCTGCATGTGCTATGCCTAAGTATATTCCAGTGCTTGCTTCAGACATTGTTTTATTACTGACACTTATCCTTGTGATTCATTATGTTCTTACATGATTTTTAGCTATGTTTGCAAGAAACCTATACTGTGTCTTAAGTGAACTGTCTTAAATTTATCCCTTTTGATTTTTTTTTGTGTTTTGGACAAAGTCAGTTTATAATAAGTTTAATAAGATTTTCTATCGTAACTCCCAATGTAATACTAAGCGTTTCATTTGGAAAGGTACCTATTTACTAATCATGATTATAATCTATGTAAAAACAAATATTAAGAAAGCACTTCACATCAGGTAGCCAGGAATGGAAACTGTGGCACAAACTTGGTAAGCCACAATGAAGGAAAAAAATATGTTGTTTAGAATAACTGACAGAAGATGCCACTGCAACTTGCTTTGAGAATTGTCAGACTTCCCCTTGACTGTGGAAAAAACTTACGTTTTCATTGTTTAAGACTGCATGTTAGGTAACATTTTGGTCTGTTATTAAAGATATCTCCCTTGAATCTCTTCATTGTCTCTTGGGAAAAAGTCATTTTGCTTTGGACAAGTGAACATGATCATGCTGCGTTTGCTGAGCTGTACTGGGTAGAATACAAGTATAAGAGAGGAGGTTGGCTAAAACTTACCAGCAATGCCAATGTAATTTTACTTTCCTCAACGTTTGTTGAAGTAGTCATTAAGAATTACATTCTGTGATAAAAAAAGGCATGAAAATGTAATGTAAAAATTCTCTATTAGTGAAATTCCTCTTGAAATTATCCTCTAATTCCCTTTTAATTCTCAAATTCACTTTGCTGTATAACTTTCATAGGGCAGCTTCTGACATTTTTTGTTTGTTCTTGGAAAAGTGTTCATTTCTTTGCAGTTTTACAGTGATAATACCCTATATTTCTTTTTAGGAATATATTCCTTTGTTGTGTTAGAAACAATACGTTTATTTAGGTAATAGCTATCTACACTCTCTATCTCTAATCCCCAAAGGCCTTAACCTCCATTAGGAACAAATGTAGATTTTTGTTTGCTTGAAATAGCTTCCTGGGCATGTAAAAACCCTTTTGACATCATTATTTAGGGGCTCCCATCCTCCCAATGGAATCACAGCCTAATACAAAAACTTTGCAGCTGGTGAGCTCCCAAAGCCCCTTTTGATGATTGTTGTTAAACTCAGCATGGCAGCTTGCAGTTGTTCCTTTCCCGTACTGCCCTCCCCCCACCCCCCATGTGCATGTTCTTCATGACAATAAGAAT
The DNA here is from genome assembly GCA_963573385.1 of Cacajao melanocephalus. Taxonomy (NCBI): domain Eukaryota; kingdom Metazoa; phylum Chordata; class Mammalia; order Primates; family Pitheciidae; genus Cacajao; species Cacajao melanocephalus. The sequence goes on from CAUYLG010013784.1 coordinate 19,473, forward strand.
TCTTCAGAGGTAAAACACAGGGCTGAAAATTTCTGATGCCTCCTTCATCCTCTGTTTCTTCTAATTCATTTACATTCTAAGCATATTTATAAAGTTCAGTGGAGATTATCAAGGGAAAGATTCATTCTCTCTCTCTGAAGCTTTACTGTCTCTAATAAACTAATTTCTTAAAAAAACAAACAATTGAATATCAAAGCATTGAATATGCAGAGGTTATGGGACCCCTCATCTTTTCTGTAGAGTATGTTAGTTTCAGGTAAATTAGAAATCACAGGTAAGGTCCTGGCTGTGACCTAGTTCAAACTTGGAAGTTTATTATGTTATACTATATTCTTTATTGATAAAATGAGAGTACAGATAACCCAAGCAAGTGGTAATTAAATGATTTATTAACTTAGTGACACACTAATTGACCAGAAATTTTCTCTAAAGTTTTTGTTTTAACTTTTAACTGGCTGTATCAAGTATAGGCTTATGTTGGTATTATTTAGGGGAAAAAACATTTATTACTCAAGATAAAGCGTGTTTAGCTCATTGAAATGTAAAGACAGAATACATTTTAATTGAATAATTACATGTTTTAGATGAAAATTATAACCATAATTGAGAAAGATCTAAAAAGACCTGGGGCTGAAAGGCTAAGTTAGAAATGGATGTTAAAGTACTGAAAAAAATACAGAGACAAACATGTTAGAAAATAAAGTACTACCTATGTTTGAGTTTAGTAAAATAAGCATTGAAATACGGCTAAATGGAAATACAGACAAAGCAAAATAAAAAATCATCTAATGAACCTGAAAGCTCTTTTTGATTCCACATAGGGAATTTGTTTTTTTGAAGTTTTTGATACCTGCATTAAAGTTGTAGTTTAGAATTAATGCAGATTTTGCTACATTAATTTTTTGGAAGTTCTCAATGTATTGAGGTTTGGAAACTATTTTCAGGATGAATACTACTGGTACTGCAGATGCTCACTTTATATAATTATGTCTCTTGAATTAATTAAATCCTACTTCAAAGGCATGTCTTGGACATTCCTTTGCATAATAAAACCTTCATTCCGGGTGCCAGTGATGAAATGAGCAGCAGAATGGTTTAGCAGGGGTGTCCAGTCTTTTGGGTTCCCTGGGACACATTGGAAGAATTGTCTTGGGCCACACGATGAGCTTAAAAAAAAAATCACAAAATCCTATAATGTTTTAAGAAAGTTTGTGAGTTGTGTTGAGGCGCATTTGAAGCTGTTCTGGGCTGCCTGTGGCCTGAGGTTTACAGGTAGGACAAGGTTTGGTTTAAAGGGAATAGGGACAAATTCTCATTTTAGAGAGCTGAGTCCTGACTAATATCATCTCTTACAACATACTTTTGTGACCCTGGGCAAATCACTTTTCCTGTTTTTGTAAAATAAGAAGCATTGACCAAAATCATCTCTAAATCCTTATATGTTTTACTATGCTAAGATCATTTTAAAATAAATAATTTTGATGTCATAGCTCATTTTCTAAAAAATTGATACACCCAATACTTTTATTTTTGAGACAGGATCTCTCTCTGTTGCCCAAGTTGGAGTGCAGTGGCATGATGATAGCTCAATGCAGCCTCAACCTCCTGAGCTCAAGCGATCCTTCCACCTCAGTCTCCTTAGTAGCTGGGAGTACAGGTGCACACCACCATGCCTGGCTAATTTTTAAATTTGTCATAGAGGATAGGATCTCACCATATTGCCCAGGCTGGTTTTGAACTCCTGGGCTCAAGTGATCCTCCTGCCTCTGCCTTTCCCCCAAAAACAATCCCGCTAGGATTACAGGCCTGAGCCGCTGTACCCAACCTACTTTTATTTTAGAAATTAGAGCTTCAGTAAGATCATAACAAGAAAATTTAAAACCTCCCACTTGTAAAAGAACATCTTTTTGAGAAATTAGTACAATTTTTTTTGTTAACCATCAAGGACCCATGAATACAGTGATCACAAATGAGATCCCCTCATGGTGATGAGAATAGCCATTTCAGAAATTACCACTGAACATAGTAAAGAATACTGGGATATTGGTGATGTAAAATACGATACATCAAGAGTTTCTATTTCTGTCATGTATGATAATTTTTTAAGGTAAACTTTTTCTTAAAGTACGAGATATGTAAAAGAATCATAAGAATACAGCTCTGTAAATATTCATGAAGTGAGCATACCATGTAACACCTATGTTAAAAAAACAGAATATTACCACTACCGTATAAATCTTCCCTTCCTCCACCTTCCAGTCACTGTGTCCCACCAAGCTAACAGGATAATTTCTACAGCATATATTGGTTTTGCCTGCTTTTGAGTGTGAAATCATATGGCGGCTTTTTATTATAGGAAATTTGGAAATTGAGATGTTTAGCACAAGGAAATGATCTTAAATAGAAAACTGGCTAAGAAATTGAAATGAATAAAAAGAATGTTATGAAAATATGCAACACTCTCATTGACCTAATTAAAATAGCTTATATAAGATTATTGTTGGACTATGTCCTATAAATTTATATGGGAAATTTTGATTCTTTCTCTTTAACTCCGTATGATTATTGCCAAGATTAGTATTCTTATATGTGTATTTTAACAAATATGTATGATAGAATTGTCACTGTAAAAAAATTGTATTTTTAAAAACATTGGCATGAGAAAAAAGATGAACGCTCCTTAATACATTATTGGAATAATTATTTATTAGTGTTACTGGAAATGGGTGATTTATTGTCACTTTTTGGGTAATAGGGATATGTTTTGAGAGAGAAACAAACACTCAAGGAAACAAAAATCAACAAAGACTAACAAAATATCTGCAGAGAATACAGATACATATTTACATGAAACAAAGGTTCCATCATGGAAATACTAAAAGTCTTTGAAGAACGAGGCTGGAGTTTATGCTGCTGGTGTTCTTTATTGACAATATAAGGAACATACAGTTATATATGTGATGAAGGTAACATTAATGATATAAATTTCCCAGATGTTCAGATTTCCAGGTATTTCATAGCTTGAACAAATATTTGATGAGACCCCTCCCTCAAATTGTATACCCTAGAACTTAATAAATATGCCTGGAAATTTTATGTAGATGAAGTATTGGGGTTTCTAGAGGACATGGTGTAAATCACTCTTCCCTACCTGGCCTTTGTACAATATCAGATACAAAATGAAGAGCAAAGATAGAGGCCAGAACATAACGATAAAAGTCAAAGTGGAGGTCTTAGATTCAGAGCCAAATGACATGCTGATTGAATTGCAGAACCAGCCAGCTTGTTCAGGCACACTTCAGGTAGTCTAAATAAGATAGTGCCATAGAGCAGGAGTCTTTTTCTGTAAAGGGCCAGATGTAAGTATCTTTGTAGGCATTATGGTTTTTATTGCAATTGTAGCTACTCTGTGATTGTAATGCAAGAAAACACCCATAAACAACAGGTAAGCTAATGGGTGTTCCAATAAAACTTTATTTAGAAAAATAGACTTTAGGCTTTTGTAGTTTGCTGATCTATTGCATAGAAGAAAAAGGCACATTTGCATTTTCTGCAGCCTACTAATTTCAAAAGGAAGAAAAGGGGCTGAGCAGAATCCTGCATACTAAGGATTTTTCCTCACCAGTTTTTCACCAGATGAAATACATTTTACCAGAATTTGAGTGAGTTCAAACAAAAGGAGAGACGGAAACTTGAAATAATACTAATAAGCTTTTCTTGCAAGAAGTGGGGCAAAAACTTTTCTCATAAGTCCCTTGACCCTAGAATTTACTCTGTTACTCAGGTACACTGCTCTTTCAGTGGACTCAAAAGAACCTATAAAACACAAAGTATTACCTTGTACTGCATTTTCCATATTTGAGAGTCTCAATGTTTTGGTGCTAAGTTTGCCATAGTTTCTCTTACTTTTGGTTAGTGATAGTAAAACCATGTAATGAGCTCCCAGGAAGACCCTTCTCTGATGGCCACATGTGGTGACATGAGGACATGCCTTTGGCATATTTCAGGTAGCTCAGGTTACTCTGTGGATTGATTCATATTTTTGGTTGCCTACAAAGTACGAGGTATTTTGATAAATGCTGGATACAACAGTGAGCAAGAGTGATCTGATTCTTAACCCTCACAAGAGCTTGTGTTGCGTAACAGAAGAGGCTCTAAGAAGAAAAAGTGATCTCTAATTTGAAACCTGAGAGACTAGCAGCACATGCCAAGGGGGTCAGAGCTCAGCCTGTTCCAGGATTTGGAGAAAGCATTGTTTACCTGGGGAACAGAGTGTTAAGGGGAAGGTTGGAGATAGCTGAGGCTGGAAAAGGAGGAGGGAGCCTAGGTTGCAAAACCTCTGTTAAGCACTTGGGTTTTGCCAGATCAGTGAGAAGTGGTTGAAGGGCTTTAAAGCCATAGGATGATGTGAATGATCTCTATTTTTGAGTATGTTGAGTCTAGGTTAGAAGAGTCAAAAATTGATAACCTACGGTTGTACTGTTCAATAACGTAGCCATGGGCTAAAGTGACTGTTAAGCACTTGCAAGCTAACCAGTGTGATGAGGAATGAGTTTTATGTTTTAGTTAGTTTTTAAAAATTTAACTTAAAATTTTATGCAGTAGAGTTTTCTTTAGCATTTTGATTGGACTACATTTCACATAAGCTATTGAAAATTTAGAGTCCAAATTGACATATATTATAGATGTAAAATTCACACTGGATTTTGAGTTCATCATATAAAAAAGAATGTAAAACATCTCAATTTTTCTGTTGATTACATGTTGAAATGATCATATTTTGGATATATTTGGCAAAATACTCAATTTTACTGTTTATTTTTGCTCTTTTATATATGGCTTTTAGAAAATTTAAAATTACATATGTGTGTCACATTATGTGTCTTATTGGACTTCTCTGGCCAGATACCAGTTCAGAGGCTCTCATAGGAATCTAGATGATAGATCACCATCATCTGTACTAGGGTTGTGGCAACAGCATAAGGTGGATGAGTTTGAGAGCGATCTAGGCTCTCAAATAAAGCATAGGATTTGCCATTTGATTAAATGAGAGAGATGTTGAATTAGTTACAAGGAAGAAAAAGGGAGCCTCCAAGCACGAAAATACAAGAAAATGTATGGTAGCAGAATGGCAGATTCAGACATGTAAACAAACAAAAACATGTTATTTTTCATTGACAACTAAACTGAAACAATGTAGTTAAAACAGTATTCTACCATTGGATTTTAGCATTTTTAATGTTTGCTTTTTAGTGTATACTACCTACTAATGGGTTCTTTAGAGTTATATCATTTTGCATTTCTTAGACTGTAACTCAACACAAAATTTTACGATGTAGGCTTACCATCTTTATTTCCATGTCATTATCTCTTCATCTTCAACCTATACTAAGTGGGAAGTGGGACTGGAGACTTTTATGGATACTTTTGAGCATATAGATTCTCTAAACATCTTTACATTTGATAATAAAAATTTTATTTACATTTTCTTTAAGATGAAGCTTATTCCTTCTTAAAGGAACAAGTACTTTATTTACATGTGAAAGTTTACTAGACCCCTCCCTAAAGTTGAAGCCCTAACAGTATCTGATGCATGTTAAACGTTTAATACTTTACCCCATTGTCCTCCCAAGAAATAAGATGCATTTCTAGCTTCATTTTCCAGTCTCTTAAGCTTATGAAAGTAGTCGAGACAGTTTGTTGACCCCAAAGAGACCTTTTAGTCTCTGGCTTGTTAGACAACAGGGTCTGTACTCTTCATTGGCATTCAGATCACAGGCAGCCACTGGGCTCAGTGCAAAGCCAAGCACAGCTTTAGGATTTAGACAAAGCCACCCTGGCAAAGGAACCCAGTTGTCAGGGTAGCTGGCTGTATTGTAAAGAACTGTTGCATAATGGAGAGACCAAGTAGAACTATTAGGATGCAAATGTGAAAAAAATGGTGGAGCTAACCTGCAAAAACAAACATTTCTTTTTTGGTGAAGAGTCTAGTCATTGTTGCTTTCTTCTGTTTTAACTTTTCTGGGCCAGGGATGTAGTTGGTGCAATTTGAGTGTATTATCTTCAGTCATAATGCTACTCTATATTACTTTAAAAAGAACAGTTAATTTGTAGGAAGAGACCACAGTACTCCAGTGTTTTGGAATCTTTTCATAATTTACAAGTGCATCCTAATTTAGTCTAGATCAGTTTTATGTGTGATTTTTATTCCAGATTAGATGGGAAGTCCTTTTTGCCCTTGATTTTCTTTCATCTGATTTATTACAAAATACTGTTCTTACCATTGTCATACAATGATTTCTCCCAGTGGATTCTCATAGTTGTCCTATACAGTGTAGAATTTTTTTGTAGGCTCAAGAGGAAAGCTATTAAAATCCTTAAAACAAGAATTGCTTTATTTTACTAATGTCTTAAGGAAGTCTGCCCTGTCCCCTTTCTCCTTTTCACTTTCTTTTGTTTGTTCATCCCTATATTGAGTGCTCACTTTTTCTTTTGCTTTCTAGTTCTTCCTTAGTTCTTGTTTTTGTACTTTTAGAAATAAATCTTTAATTTCTTTATATAATTAAATTAAGAACTCTTTATAGAAAGAATCTATAATCTTTCTTAGCAAAACATTATAGAACCCCCACTTTGATAAATGCTGTAGTGGAGGAAGGGAAATAATGCTAGCAAGAAGCAAGAGGAGTAACAGAAGGGGCTTCTAACCTGTATTTAGGAGTCAAGGAATAACAATTATACCTGTGCCTTATTGAGTGGTTACTACATACTAAGCACTATTTTAGGTGTTTTACCTAAATTAATCTCATTTAATTCTCACAACAATCTTAAGAGGAAAGCACTGTCATCCCCATTTTGCAGATGAGTATAATGAGGCATAGAGAAATAAAATGACTTGTCCAAACTCACATTTTGTGTATGATAGAGCCAAGAAAGGCTTTCTGGAGGTTTTGAGGGTAAAGCTGAGATCCAAAGGTAGAGTAAGAGTTGGCCTCGTACATTGTGAATGGAAGCAGGTTATGGGGAGAGGGACCAACAAAAGTGTGACAGAAAAGACTCTTGCATTTTTTTGGTAAGTGAAAGTAGGTCAGTAGGGTTTGAGGGATTCTGTGAAAAAGGGACTAGTGAGAAATGATGCTGGAAAGATTATTCTGTGTTCAGATAATATTTTATATAAGTTGTTTGTGTGTGATGGTTCATTTATTCAGCCAATACTTGTGTCTGAAATGCCAGTTACATGGCTGTTATCTGTTGGGAAGGTGGAAATAACAAAACAGAGGTGGCATCTATCTGGATGGAGTTACATGGACTTTGAAGTGTTTTAAAGTAGATGAATCTTAAGCAAAGTCTTAATACGTCTGTTTTGTTTTAAATCAGTGTATGCCCCGACTTTCTCATTTTGTAGTGAGGCTTCCATTTTTTTTTTTTATCTTAGAACTCAGTACTTTCAAGGCTCCTGATTTCTTAAGGTTGCCCTGTAATACCATTCTCTTCGTTCTTGTTTTGTTTTGTCTTTGAAATAGCTTTACGAACAAAATACCTCTGTAACTGTTACTTTTCTGACTTTTAAACCTTTATTGGTAGAGCCATTTTTTTTTTTCCTAATTCTTGCTTTTCATTTTCTTCCGGGACTGTTCTTCCTTAGCCTTCTTTAGTTCCTTTCTTTCTAGTAAATTCCATTAACGTTGGCATCAAGTACAGCCATTTAAGGCCTTTTGTGTTTTTTCTTGACCCCAGTTTTTTGGAATCCGAATGTTGATTATCACTACTGACAATGATTGGCAATTGTAATTTCTAACATTGATTGCTCACTGTGGTATGTGCCAGGCACTCCGCTAATTGCTTTATATAAATTAACTTACGCTTTATAACAACTTTCTGTGGTAGGTGTTATATTATTATCCAGTTTTCTAGGGAAAGAAATGGAGTTTCAGAGGGATTAATGTTATCCAGGTTACACTGATAATAAGTGGCACAGCCAGGATTTGAATCCGTGTATTTGAGTACAAAGCATACACTTTTTACCCCCAACTCAAGCTTTCTGTCTAGCACTTGCATTTTCTTATTTTTACAGATAAAAAAAATATGTGGCAGATGGTTTAAGCTAAATATAACCAAAGCCAAATGCATCTCCCCCTAAATTACTTACCACTGTACTTAATATTTATTTAGAATGTATTTTGTGTTTAGCACTAGCAAAAGGAAGTAATTTTACTTTTTAATATTTGAAATACTTTCAACTTCAAATTCATTCTCCCTTTCTATTTATTTGTCCATGGCACTGTCTCAAATACCTGTCATTTGCTTCTCTCCTCTACAGTTTGACCCATTAGTTGGGTTTACGTTTGTTTCCCACATGTGATTGTGTCAAGCATGCACCCACTTTGCAGCTGTCTTATAAAAGAGGGAAATAGTTGGACAACTCATATCAACTATGAGAATGACTGGTGGTGACCATGATCTGGCCAGTCATATGCTAACGTTTGTTGCTAGGTATGCTACAGTAGTCCCTAATAATGAAGAAGAACGGTGAAAAATGTTATAAGAGGAAGCACAGCAAAATATTTTTCTGGCTATAAAGTAATGTTATGAATTGCTTTTGGTATGAGTAGCCTAAAAAGTTTCAAATATGCTTAGATGATATTTCTAGAAACATCTTGAAAAATAGTCATGTGGTACAGAATGATATTTCAGTCAATGATGGACTGCGTATATGAAAGTGATCCCATAAGATTATAATGGAACTGAAAAATTCTTGCTTAGTGACATAACATCATAGCACAATGCACTACATTTTTATGGTGATGCTGGTGTAAACCAACCTATTACATTGCCAATTTTGTATAAAAGTATAGCACGTACAGTTATATACAGTACATAGTATTTGATAATGATAATAAATGACTGTGTTACTGGTTTATGTATTTACCATACTGTTGTCATTTTGGAGCGTACTCTTTCTACCTTTTTTTTTTTTTCGAAGGTTAAATGTAAAACATTCACATACAGGTCCTTCAGGAGGTATTGCAGAAGAAGGCATTGTTATCATTGCAGATGACAGCTCCATGCACATTATTGCCCCCAAAAGCCTTCCACTGGGACAAGATGTGGAGGAGGACAGTGATGCTGATGTTCCTGACCCTGTGTGGGTCCAGGCTAATATGTATGTTTATATCTAAGTTTTTAACAAAAGTTAAAATTTTTTTAAATAGAAAAAAGCTTATAGAATAAGAATATAAAGGAAGGAAATATTTTTGTACAGCTGTACAGTGTATTTGTGCTTTAAGCTAAGTGTTATTACCAGAGGCAAAAAGCTAAAAATTTAAAAAGTTTATTAAGTAAAAATGTAATAGTAAGCTGAGTTTATTACTGAAGAAAGAAAAATATATTGTAGCCTAAGTGTATAGTGTTTATAAAGTCCACAGCAGTCTACAGTAATGTCTTAGATCTTCATATTCACTCACCACTGATTTCCCCAGAGTCACTTCTAGTCCTACAAGCCCCATTCATGGTAAGTGCCTTGTACAGGTGTACCACTTTTTTTTTTTTTAATCCTATGTACTGTATTTTTACACTACCTTCTCTGTGTTTAGATATGTTTAGTTCACAGATACTTACCATTTTGTTAAAATTGCCTATAGTATCATGTTATTCAGGTTTGTAGCGTAGGAACTAGGTGTGTAGTAGGCTATATCACCTAGGTTTGCGTAAGTACACTCTATGATGCTCACACAGTGAGGAAATTGCCTAATGATGCATTTCCCAGAATGTATAACCATCATTAAGTGATGCATGACTGTAATGGACTAACGTGATCTGATATTCTTTTTCCTTTCTATAGTTCACACTATATGTTTTTAAACAATACTTTAGCGTTTCAGTTTATTTGTGAACTTTGATTTGTGCACTCATTCACACACTCATACATACGTTTATTCACTGCTTCATAAATTCTTTATTGATCAAGTATTATTTACTGGAAGGGCCAGTGAGGTACAGGAGTTAGCGTCACACAGTGCTGACATAGTCAATGGCCCTCATGGACTTGACAGTGCATTTATCACTGGAATGGATTTAAGAGAATTAGCACAGCTAATTTTTTTCTGTTGAGAGTTTGTGCCATATTTGACTTTTGGATTTTCTTAGATATTAATACATTTGAAAATCTTGACTTTAGAATTAGGCTAATGGTTACAGGTATACCTCAGTTTATTGAGCTTTGTTTCATTGCACTTTGTACATACTGCGATTCGTACAAATTGAAGATTTGTGGCAACTCTGTTGAGCAAGTCTATGTCATTTTTTTTCTAACAGTGTGTGCTCACTTCATTAGCATTTTTAGCCATAGTGTTTTTAATTAAGATATGTACTTTTTAAAATATGTAATGCTATTGCACATTTAATAGACTGTAGTATAATGTAAATATAACTTTTATATGAGCTGGAAAACCAAAATTTCATGTAACTTGCTTTATTGCCATATTTATTGTAGAGGTGTATAATTGAACCCAAAATATCTCTGAGATATAACTTGTATATAGATTTTGATTTGTTCACTATATATGTTTATAATTGTTAGCTTATAGTCATTGGCATTCTGAAATTTCCTTTTTTTCCACTTAGTATTATGTTTGTGCTCTGTGCAATGTAGTTACAGCTTTAGCTAAAGCTATTGATAGGTTATGCCTTTTAGCTGCTGTATAGTATTCCATTTGAATATGTGGCACTGCTTCTTATTCTTTAATTGATAAGACTTTTAGAATATTTCCCCCTTTCCTCTTCTATTCAGTCAATACCACAATAATTGAGGTCTCTTATGAGTCAAAACTTTAAACAGCTTTGAAAAAGAACTATCTTTTGTCTCATTAATGTATATTTTAAAATAGAAGTATTGAATTTTGCCTTTAGTATTTTTGATATTTGGCAGAAAGTTCCAGGTGAGTTAGTTTAAATTGAGTCTAGTTTGTGTGCTTTTCATACCTTACCAGTGAAAGTCCTGAACTGGTCATTTTACTGGAGTGTATGAATTGGCATAGCACAGTACTGAACAGGTAAAAGGAAACAGTGTAAAAAAGCAGCTAATTATAGTAATTGCAGCTGGTTTCAAAGTACTTCTAACAGTTTGTGCATAATGCTTACTTGAAAGCATCAAATGGGTGCGAGTTGTGAAATAGAACACCTGTTTGTTGTTGAGCATGTGTTTATGCAGATGATTGTTGTTGTCAAAGCACCTTGATGTAGAGTAGTCCTGTTTACATTTACATTCTCCCCAAAGGATTAACAGTGTTCTCTCAATAAATTTGCAGTCTATTCTCCTCTCAAAGGCTGCTGTTTGGAGGGTGGTGTGAAAGAGGCAACAAGTGCTTGCTAATCACTTGAATATACATAATTAGCTACTGTCTGGTGCACTGAATTCTTTGTAGAACCATAACAATGCTGATTGGCAAATGCACAAAACAATAGATGTGTCACCATATAGTCCTTGAGAGTGCTTGTTGTTTGTTCATCGGTATTTATTCTTGATTTTTCTCAGCATTAGTTAAATTTTTATTATCAGTACACACATTGTTTGCCTGAACTTTTTAATGAACTGGTGTGTCACATAACAACTCTTAAGTCCTCACTAGGAAGTAGTGTTGTAAATTCTAGACTGCCTAAGAGTCTGAGGTTATTATTTAAAAACACATTTGCTGTATTTAGTAATTCCAAAGATTGAGAAACATCCACTCAGCTACCAACTTTTCCCTTTGGTGGACTCAGCAAGGGAGTAGAGAAGCTTTTTAGTGGAAAAAAGAGGCAGCTTTAGGTGTGCCCTGGTTGGAAGCTGTTGGCATGGGAAAGCTGCAGGTGTGGGTATCTTGTGTGACTGGTCTGGGGAGCATCTTAGCTTTTTCTGGTTGGTCCTGGGTTGTCATTGCCCAAGTCCTGAGCGTTCTGGGCTCTTGGCTGCAGAGCTTGTGGTTTGCCATGCTGTGCTAGTTGCCAGCGTTGTGGCTCAGAGTTCTGTGGTGATACCTGGTCTCACTGTTGTTCCTTTTATATTCAGCCTCTCAGTGGTAGTGTTGTTAAGATGAGGCAAAATTTATTTAGAAAAAAATATGTAAACCTATATGAAGAAGAATATTAAGTAAATGATGCAGATGGCATGTAGATATGACACAAATTGTGAAGGTGGTAAATGAAATTAGGAAGAAAGGAAAAACTGTTACATGGTAATTACATATCAGGCATTTCACTGAGTGTTTTCCGATTTTATTTCATGTTACCTTCTTGAAAGCTCTACAAGTACAATATAATAATCCTGAAATTAAAAATGAGGATACTGAGGGTTACTCAGTAAATTGGTCCATGGTTTCACAGCTGGTAACAGGAGCTAGAATTCTAACCCAGAGCTTACTGACTTGAAAGATGTTACTCTAAAAAGAGGCACAAACTATTAGTTTACAGATAGAATGTGACAATTCCGTGAACGGAGATCCTTCAGTGCTTCACTTTTAGTGCCTTCTATTTCTCTTCACAGAACACTCTTTTTGGATAAAGAGGATTTAAAAAATAATCTCTGTATTGATTTTTAAATAGCTGTGGTGGCTAGTTTCCAAGTCTGCAGCTATGTACTTCCTTGTTTCAGGCTGGCCTCACTACGTGCATTGAGGACACCTTGGCTCATCCTAGTTACTTCTGCTCTGCCGAGACCATCCAATAAGAGTGACTCAGAGCTTGCTTGTTACCTCCTTTTCTTGCCCCTTAGTTCTTGTTGTATATCAAAGCAAGTGTTTTCTAAATTCGTGTAGATTCTTTGTTCTCTATTGCCTTATTACTGGTGACACTGCATGCCATTTATCTTAAAAGCATGGATGGTAGAAAACATGAACTGCTACAACAAAGTAATATAGATCTACAGCAGGCTCTTAAATATTTTTTTGCTTTCATTTTGGCTTGTGGTAGATACTTACATATAAGATGTTTTGCTATGAGCAGAAATAATCAAAATGTCACGGGATCCTTCAGGTTCACTTCGCCAGCCAGGAATCTTTGTGGCTGGTGTCATCCTGCTTGAGTTTCACTCATGCCCACTGTGCTTATTCCACCCACTTGGCCCAGCAGCTTGCCCAACCTGGATCCCATGCCTGCCGAGGGCAAGCCAGGTGCAGAGCAGTGATGGGGGTGTGAGAGAGCTGGCACAGGGTCAGGCCATAGTGCACAGCCAGGTGTGCTGGCTGCTGTGGTGGGGCGGGCAGTTCTGGGTGCTGGCACAGGCACTGGCCCCCTGTCAGGCTTCAGCTGGACCAGGCGTACACAAGCAGCTTTCACTGCAGGTGCCGGTGTCTGGAAGAGGGGAATGAGGTGGCATCCAAAAACTTGGGGACACCAGCAACTTCAGAGCCCCAAGGAGTGGGTGAGGCGTGCTCTCTCTTTCTTGCCACCCACAGGTTGGCGAGCAGGGGGAGCATGTTTCAGCTTGTTCAGTCCCATAACCTCACTCCAGCTCCCAGGCTGGCCCAGCACAACTGCCACTTCCTGTCACATGGGGCAGCTGTCCAATCTGGGCAGAAGGCTATAGTGTTACAGCTCTGGCTTGGGAAATCCGAGGTCTGGGCACTTAGAAGGGTCACTGCTCTTCACTCCTACATTCGGGCGAATGGGAGCATGTCACCACCCACAGCTTGGTGAGCTGGCCAGGAAAGCGTTGCAGCCCTTTTCATGCCCACTGTTGGGTGGGTCCCGAGTTCTGGTCCTTCTTCCAGGAAGAATGAGGTTATGTGGACAACTGGAGGGTGAGCAAGGTGGAGAAGTTTTATTGAGCGGCAGAACAGCTCAGCAAAGAGGAGACCCAAAGTGGGTAGGTAGCTCCTACCCCCACGCAGGTGGGTAATCCTGACTTGTATTTGAGTCCAGCTGAAGCTGGGGGTTTGTATGGGCTCAGAATGGGGGAAGTGCATGCTGATTGGCCTATGGGTGGGAGGAAGTGCATGCTGAGTGGTCCATGGGTGGGCCTGGAAAAAGCACCATTTGATTGGCTGAAGGCATAAAGGAAATTCTCACTCCAGGTTGTGGACTCCACCTGGCACTGCTAGCTGGGTTTTCAGGCTTCACGCTGTGTGTTACCTGAAGGTTGGGTTTCACTGGGAACCTGCCCCTATCTGCCTGGGAATTTGTCTGCCTCCTGCCACTATCACAATTTTATTTCTGAAATATACAGTTATTTAAAGCTGTTAGGAAGGTGTCAGTGGAGAGACTCAGAAAATACAGGCAAGATGAAAGTAAATTATTCTGATAACAAAATGACCCATTTTCATTAGGGAAAATATGTACGTAAAGAAGAACATTATAATCTCTAACTTATTGTCCAGAGATGTTACTAGTATTTTATGTCTCCTTCGTCTTTTGTCTATGCACATATTTTTATATATTTAAAATCCAGCATTTGGAATTTTGTATCTTGCTTTTTTTCTCTTAGTATTATAAACATTTTCCCATATCATTATGGACTTTTAATATGCATTTTATAATTATTTACCTAACAGTTCTCCATGATCATTAGACAGTTAAGATAGATTTCAGATCTTTTTTTAAGGCAGATTTTTACAAGTGAAACTACTGGCTCAAAGGATGTGGTTACTTTCATGTCTCTGAGGCACTTGATTTTGTTCCTGGAAAGGTTGTACCAATTTATGTTCTCACCATATTCTCATGCTTTAAACTCAGTACATATGCTCTTATTTTTACTTGTATTTTGAATTCCATCCTTTTAATCATTTCAGAATCTCAACTTTAATCATTCCCTCTCTTGTATTACCAGTCTCTCCTTCACTGCTTTATCATTCACATCAGCATATAAACATGCAATAGTATCTTCCATCCTAAAAAGAAAAGCCCTCTGTTGACACACAGTACTTCCCATTCCACCACTGCCTCTATTTCTGCATACCTTTTAATAAGATTTATTGACTGCTTTGTCCGCACTGGCATCTTACATATTCTCACCTTGTATTAATTTTCTGCTCTAGACTCTATTTATTTGCATTTCTTACTCCTCTGAAGAGTCTAGTAAAAATTATTGACATTCACATGAACATTTTTCTCTTTGTTTCTCCATCTCTTAATACCATTCAACACAAGTAGCAACTCAATTCTTGAAATCCTATCTTGGTTTCTCCTAACTCATTGGCTATTCCTTCTTGATCTTTTATCAGTTCTTGATACACTATCTAATGCCTTCGTATTGGAGGGCCATGTGACTCCATCTAGGACACCTGCCGAAAACAAATCCTGATGTGTGTGATGACTTACACGGTTTGCTGAGAGCTGCGGCAAGGAAAACCGAGCCAGCCCCTGAAGCTGAAAACTGCTTAGGGCGTCCTAAAACAGTAAACAATGTGAATATGTCTCATACCAGGTGAACTAGTTCTTTGAACACAGGATATGTGACTCTGCCTCCATTGTTCCCTTATTAAGAATGCTTTCTGGTTTATCTTTAACCTGTAGTGAACATACACTAGCTGCCTGGTTAGTTTACTTTTAATCAATGAAAGGACATAGAGCATCCACTTGTTAAACTTATCACTGGAATGCAAAGAGTAAATACATGGATCAGAGTCTGCTCTGGGCTCTCAGCTGGGAATGCTGTCAAGCCCCTGGATTCCCACCTTTGCACTCTATTTCTGTATCTGACTCTTTAATTACATCAGTGCTACCTGGGTTGGGGTCTCCACCATTGAGCTGGTCTCGGCAGACTCCTCTCTCTCAGGAAGAACTAAATTTCCCTGAAGTCTTTTTTGTTTCTAATAACTCTTTTCCTCTTCTGGGATGTCTGGCATACGACTCTTTGCATTAGAGTCCATAGACTGTAAATGAGTTTGTGCTTTTAGTGATATGTACTTTAAAACTCACTGATCTTAGCTTTATTAAGGCTTTAGATTTTTGAAAATTCTCTTTCAAGTGGTTATTCTTTAAAATCTTGATGAACTGACAGTGTATGAACAGAACAGTTTTTCTGCAGAAGCATTGTGGTTGCCTTTCTGGTCCTATCTGTTCTCATAAAGTTTTAGGTGAAAAAAAAGTTTTCTGATCTAAATTCACAATTGCTAGTATGATTCATTAGCACACTATAAGTTCACAAGAACCCCTTGAATTATATTCCTGAATGATTAAAACTTAAAATTGGCATAGTATCAAGTACTGGCTGCCCAAGTGTCTCCCTCACAACCTGTAGATAGAGTTTATTGCCTGTCACAGAAAGGGAGAACACCACCTGGTTAGAACTTTGGCAGTGTCTTGGAGGGAAGAATGCAAGGATAGTGTGTACTGATTGGTTTGGTTACGGGTGAGTCAATTTGTGTGTGTGTGTTAGGATTGGGTAAGGACCATTATGCAATAGCAAGGGATTCAAAGACTCTTACAAACTGTTGGCACTTTCTGTTGAATAGTTGATGGATGTTTCAGGAATTTGCTGTAATGATCTATCAAACCGTTTGCCAGGGTGAGGCTCTCCCTGAATAGTCAAGTCATGTTAATGTAACTGTAAGTTGTTTAGGAAGTTGGTAGTTTTAGTGTTTAAGTTGTATGCGGTTTGCATTAAACTGTTAGTGTCATAGGACTACAACATACTACATCAAGCTCTTAGAATGGCTTTCACTTACTTTCGAGAGATGTAGCTGAGTGCTCTATAGTTAGGTAAGTTCTTATAAAATGTCAGCATCCCTCTATGCCTAACTATCAGATCAATATTATAATTATCTTTTTTTTAACTACTCGGATTATATCTATTAAATTTTTTAGTTTGATACTTAGAAAATAGTTATGATGCTTATTTTCTTGGTTCTCTCTTTTTTTTTTTTTCCCCCTTTGCTAGAATGAGGGTGGA
Organism: Cacajao melanocephalus; assembly: GCA_963573385.1. NCBI lineage: Eukaryota > Metazoa > Chordata > Mammalia > Primates > Pitheciidae > Cacajao > Cacajao melanocephalus. The sequence continues at coordinate 36,334 of CAUYLG010013784.1, forward strand.
GGTTCCTTTTCTGTAGACTTAAGAAAGAGGATGTGAAACTTGGTTTCATGAGTTCTAAATACCCTAAGTTATTGTTACAAGAAGAATAGAGTTTTCAATTTTGCGATGTCACCCTATAAATTACAGTGATGGGCAACAGTCCTTATAATAATAACCTTTTGGGACTGGGCATAGTGGCTCATACCTGTAATCCTGGCACTTTGGGAGGCTGAGGTGGGAGGATCATTTCAGGCCAGGAATTCTAGATCAGCCTGGGTAACATAGCAAGACCCTGTCTCCACAAAAAATGAACAAAATTAGCTACGCATGGTAGTGCATACCTGAAGTCCCAGCTACTTGGGAGGATTGCTTGAGCCAGGAGGTTAAGACTGTGTTGAGCTGAGACTGTCCCACTGCACTCCAGCCTGGGCAACAGAGCAAGACCCTGTCTCAATCAAATCAGTCAGTCAACTAATTTACTTTTGGTATTGTAGGCTGATTTATGAAGACTGACCCTAGGATTAAATGTTGTCCTTTGTCTGCCCTTTATTTTTCTTCCCTTAACAATTGCGGTGGTGAGCTGCCTTGTCCTGATTTTGACCCACAATGTGTGTTCAGCCTCAGCACTTACTATGTAGTTATGCTCCTTTTAAATGTTAATGTTTAACATTTATGCCTGTGTGAATTGCTCATTTTCTGTCATAACCTGGGGGTATGGAAGGAATCTGTTGAAGACTATGGAGGTAGACTTTACCACAATACTGACATCTTTCTTCTCAGCTCAGGCAAGGAGCCTTGGCTAGCCTTCCTGTTGCAAGTGCCTTAATAGGAGGTGATTGGCAGAATCTTACCTGCTTTGCTTTGACTTTTCATTGCTAGAGTGTGCTGAAGGATGCCAGATGTTTGGGAAAACAAGTTCCTTTTGGCTTTCAATCCCTATTCTTGCCAAATTCTTACCTGCTTTTTCATGAGGATGCCCTGGCTTGCAAGAAAAAGCAAGACAAAAACAAATTTGATTCTTAATTTGAGCATTCTGACCCATTTTCAGCTTTATATATCCTTGGTCCATTTTTCTTCCTGTTGTTTCATGGCGGTGAGATTGAGTGCTTATTCATAGATAGAGAACTTTCTCTTGGGTTGAAAAGAGAATGATGGTTGATAAGTTGAGCAACCACAGACAAAATTCTCAGGAAAATTGATAACTTATTTTGAGAATTTACTGTTGTAAGTTACAGAAACTGAACTTAAATATTACTAAACAACCATATTAAATATTTGCCATATTTTAAGTTGTTCTCTGCGTTGAGTTCACATTATAGGTGTAAAACATATTTAGTAAGTAGGTCAAATGATACTAACCTATTTTTTTTCCCATAGGTTAAAAGACACCTGACTCTTTCAGATAATTTTTCAGATTTTGCCACTGGAATTTACTTATATATCCCTTTATGCCTATATAATCAATCTTGTTCTGTTATTTACCTTTCATAAATACTTGAAATGGATTTGGCTTACATATTGGGGTGTGGGTTATCCTCCAAATGAAACTCGAAGTTTATCAAACTTAAGATCCGTTATAGTGCCCAGCAACAAAATAATTAAAACAGACTTGAAAAGATGAGTAGTGCCCTAGCATACTAGACATTAATGTTGGAGGTATTAAATTCCAGATCTGGCTGTACTAGGCCTTTATGAGAACTTACCTCTTAAAAATGTCAGCAGCTTTCCTAGGCTTCTAAGTGCCAGAAAAATGAGTGAATAACCACCTTTCTGTGTGTACTTTTAGCTATTACTTTGAAAATTGTAATAAAGTATATATTGCTTGTCCATTTTGAATCAACTGTGACATCTGTATTCTTTTCATTAAATCATCTAAATTATATAAACCAGTTGCCACTGATTTTTCTTGGCAATAGTGCTTTGGAAGAATTAAATATATTTGAACTGTGTATTGAAGTAGCCAAAGTGACCTTCAAAAGGAATGTAAGGATCTTAAACATAACATTTTATCTTATTTAGTTGTCACAAGGACCTTATTTGGGCGGTCATGCCCCGCCCCCCCAACACTCTTAACCCTTGCAAATCTCCGTATGCAGTGAGCAGTGTTACTGCTGGAGTATATTCTTGTCTCTGAAGTAGAGACACAAAAACGGCTGAGCTCTGGTGCTCTGTTATTCTGCTACATTGGTCACATATTTCTGGAGAGTTGTGTTAAAATTTTTTTTTCTTGCACCTTTGCAGATAGCACTGTGCCCCCATGGAATACTTTACTCACTCTAGTCACTGGTGAAGTCCTATCCATCAGTCCTTCAAGTTACAGCTCAAGTTTTACCTCTTTTGTCTTGTCTTCCCTTGTCACCATTTGAAAGTACACTCTTCCTTCTGAAACTCTGTTGGCACTCTTCAGAATTTTTTTATTGCCCTTATTGCAGTTTAATTTTTTTTTTCTTTAAAGACAAGACCTCACTCTGTCTCTGAGGCTAGAATGCAGTGGCCCTATCATAGCCCACTGCATCCTCAAACTCCTGGGCTCAGATGAACCTCCGGGTAGCTAGAACTACAGATATGCATCATCATGCCAGGCTAATTTAATTTTTGTTTGTTTTTGTCTAGACAAGGTCTTGCAGTGTGCCCAGGCTGGTCTTGGACTCCTGGCCTCAAGTGATTCTCCTGCCTCAGCTTCCCAAAGTTCTGGGATTACAGGCGTGAGCCACTGTGCTCAATCCTACTTTTGTTTCTTGTGTACTTGCTTTTCTTTCTATATTGTAAGATATCTTATAACAATAGTTGCCTTTTCTTCATCTTGTTTTTCTCAGAACCTGGTAAGTATTTTGTTGGCCAGAGATGTGAATGATTTAAGAATGGATTTTTATTTAAAATTCACTTTCTTCTCCTAGGAGATAATTCAGCTCTTAAGTTACTATTTCTTAAAGGGAGGGTGATAGTCCACCTATTAGAATCCCCTTTAATCCTTGTTAAAAGTCCAGTTTTCCAGAAAATAAAATTAGAACTTGTAGGTCTGGATCCTAGAAGACGGGTGCATTTGTATTAAGTGCCATAGCAAGTCATATTTACATGAAAACTTAAGATTCATTCTCCTAAATTATTATGGAAATCAACAAGAAGATGTTTTTCCGCTTAGAGATGTTTATTTCATACAGAATTTTATAAAAATATATAATTAAGACACCCCAAGTCTTATAATGTAGAAAGATTCCTTACTTTTGCAGTTGAAAGAAATATGCCTTTGGAAACTAACATCTTTATTGATTCTCAGTTTTTGGTCTTGATTACTGATTTGCTCACATAGTAGTTCCCAAATGTATGTAGATTTAAGGAACAAAAAATAGAAATATTACTGACTGAACTAATTATAATTAGTATATAAAGTAGAAAATCGTACAACTGCACACTCACTAACTGATAGTCTTACCTTTCTCTGGATTGTTTTTTCTTTTTTTCCTCAATTTTTCTATATGTTAGCCTACCTTGTATTATCTTGTTTATTTGCTGTAACTTTTTCTTTTGAGGACCCCAGGGATGAGGGCCTTGTCTTCCCTCCTGTATCACACGGCATTTTTACAATAGCTCAGAAAAGCATTTCTGAGTAATTTGAGGATTGTTTACATGTTTGTTATAAAATGAAATTTGATGTATCTGACTCGGAAAATAAGCATATAAATTTCGTAGGAATCCATTTTAAATGAATTTTCTTGAGAGAGACAGCTTTAACTTGAATTTTGCAGCAGTATCTAAAATGAAGCCAATGAAAACACCTATTTTCTTGAGACATAGGGTGTTACTCTGTCTCTCAGGCTGGAGTGCCGTGGACGTCATGGCTCACTGCATCCTCTACTTCCTGGGCTCAAGTGATCTTCCACCTCAGACTCCCAAGCAGCTGGAACTGTCAGCAGGGTCCATTGTTCTTGGCTAATTTTTTTTTTTCGTATTTTTGTAGAGACAAGTGTAAGGCTTATTGTCGAGTTTAAAATTAGGAAACTGAGGCCAGTATAAGGAAAACTAAATTCCAGTTTATTCAGTTCCCGAGCGAGGTTCTGTGGGCCAGAGAAGTCACGCCCGGCCGTTCTGGGCGTGGGGTTTTATAGGGGGTAAGGGCAGTAGATTGGTCAGTGGGGAAACAAAGCATGGGCAACTGCATTGGTCATAGAAAGACTGGACCTGGACTTGGCAAGTTGCCATTGGCAGCCCAGCAGGG